>JAVRXN010000007.1:14972211-15237211 GCA_033556935.1 Timema podura | reverse complement strand
TATGTATGTATGTGTATATGTATGTATGTATGTTTGTATGCATATATGTATATGTATGTATATGTATATGTATGTATATGTATATTATGTATATATATGTATATGTATGTATATGTATGTAAATATGTATGCATATGTATGTATCTGTATGTATGAATGTATGTATGTATGTATGTATGTATGTATGTATGTATGTATGTATGTATGTATGTATGTATGTATGTATGTATGTATGTATGTATGTATGTGTGCATGTATGTATATATATATATGGTCTATATATATATTTGGGTTTGATTCGAAATAGAAAACCGTGGATTCACACGGTCTCATGGAGTAAAGTTGTATTTTTTAATAGTAGATATTAGTAAAGATTGTCCATATAATTTATGGACTTCAATCTAATCCAATAACTTGATATATAAATGTTGAAAACTAGATGTTCAAAGTCAAACTTAGTCTCATGGTAAACACTCTTGATAGTGCAGACATAGCAGAAGTCTTCAAATGTGTTAGTTATATCTACAATCCCTGGTTCAAGGCCAGGGTTCTACCAAGGTAGGTATTTTGGGGTTCAATGCCTAGGCTAATAGCTTATTGGAGTCTTATAAAATAGATAACCCCTTCAAATCCAATCATGTTTTAATTATGTTTTAAAAATTGATTCAAGAGTGATATAATGTTTGAATAACTACTTGTCCTCTCCTGTTTCCATCTCAGGTAGGATCCCCACCCCACCCCCTCACTTTACTTCCAAAAATGTAATTTCTAAGTACATCCCTGTGCTACGGCTGAAAATCAGGCGAGAAATTAAATGTAATGCACGACCAGTCGCCTGAAGTATAATAGTTTTTTTTTAAGTACCACGTTGTATTACCCTTTCAGGTTACTACGCATACGTGCTAGTTACGCAATGTTTTAAGGATGAGAGATGTTCAATTTAGAGGAAGTGTAGAATGGAGGGAGAGTGGAAAACCACGCTCTGTACCCGAACCGGGATTAAAACCATCATAGTAGGCCCAACTCAGCTTCCGGCTCGCGCGAGGTTTGGGAGTAAAAGGGAAAAGAAAATACCTACGATACAACCAGAAATGTGTGCAGTGTATTTGTATTTGAATGATTACTCGAAATTTTCCGCGGTGACGATGGGGGACAAAGCGACAAAGTTTCTTGTTAATGACTACAGTTTGTCCCTATTATGACAGAATGAAGATTTGTGTACAGTGCTTATCTGTGAAGCCATTTTAAAATGGTCAAAAACGGCCTTTTAATGCAGTTTTTATCCCAATATAATTTAATATTTCAACAATGTTCTATTAACTCTTTATCTCAATTAATGGTTAATCAGAAATGATCCACGTGCAATAGTTTTCGTGTAAATTTACTATCTCTAGTCGACTGTATCACAGAGTCGATGGCCATGTCATGCACGCTCTTAAATACCCCAAATTAAAAATTAAAAAAAAACACTTGAGGAGGGGATGTCATATCCTGAACTCCTCTATGGGATAAAGTGTATTAGCCATGTGCGGTTCTTGTCCCGTCATTGCCCCGGGTTCGTATCCCCTCTATGTCTCCAGAAGGTTTATACGCGAGTAATCGTGTATAAAAGATTGGGGACGTAGAAGTGGGGGGTGCATCCATCTCTTTGAGACCTCAGCGAGAGTGAAAACTCCTTTTGACGTACAACAAATTGTGTCATCGAGGATCGGGTCGGTTTATTCCTACCCGAAGAAGAAAGTTCCTTTCAGTTAGTTGGCTGTGTGGAGGCGAACCTACCGGACATACTTGGGGAGACGATATATTGTTTTCACTTCCTCTCATCGCCGCGTGAGCTTCATCATGAAGGTACAGTGTTCTTTTTTGTTGTTTTTTAATCTTCCGTAGCTTGTTCTACCACGGCCAAGAGCGCCAGAGACAAGCCTTGAACCCCTAGCCATCCACTTCTGAAGGTCTACCGAGGGATTTGTGCGCTGATTGAAGATTCTAAAATAAACTTTTATGTTTTGTCTTTAAACTGGATCTTTGATAGGTTTTGTTCTGTACGAGGATCAAACTAATGTTGACTCCGCACCGGTGGGCACGCGGTCTAAATGTCAAGATCATTAATATGGGAGTGTAGGGGACGCGCGAAAAGGTAAGTTTTTTTAACAAAACTTTTTTTTTGGCCAAAATAAATAAAATATTGCTATAGTAGAAACATAAGAGTTTAAATTTTCTTCACTTGGTGATATCGACAGTTGTTGAATATTTGTCATGAATGAGGTGGCGTTGGATGAAGAACTTTTTAAACGAAGATAAAAAGTTGTCATTAAATTCCAGAACACCGTTGACAGATATTCAACAACTGTTGATATAACCGTGTGAAGAAAATTAAACTCATGTTTATATTGAAACAATATTTGATTTCTTTTGATAAAAAAAGTTTTGCTATAAAAAACATTGCAAAAAGCCATGCTTCAAGTAAAAATAGTGATCTCAATTATAGCTCTAAAATTTAAGTTCGTTCACTAATTTTTTTTTTAGAAATTCTAATGGTTTTAACGATTTTATTTAAAATGGTTATCTGGACACTGTTTTACCGGATAAATAACATGTATTATGGTTTTTTAAAGAAAATTTATATAAGAATATTTCACTGATAGTAGAATTTTGAAAATTTTGAAAATGTTTGTCCAAAGCTATAATATACATATGAGTAAATGCATTAAATTGCTTTTTACCTTTTATTAAAAATAAATTTCGTCATATTTAAGCATCTTTTTCATATCTTAAAAAAAAAAATTCTTGGCAACCCTAAGGGCAAAATCTCGATTATAATTTTCTAAGAGTAAATATATCTTGGCTAGTTTTTATTTAATATACAATTTCTGTAAATTGAATGAAGAACCACAGGAACAAAAGTTTCAATTAATTGTTTATCCATAGAGAAAAATAGTGTGCGTCCTTCATTTCTTTTGGAGCTAGATTTTTTTATCCATTAAATTTAAACACGTTTCTCATCTATTTCGACACGTGTTAGTTTGACAACAGACTCAAGACATACTGTAAAATAATTTATAAATAGACATGAAAGTGAAATGCAACGGCTATAATTTATAGTATGTGGTTTGTCCGGGATTACCCAACTAGTTCAAAGGCCGTAAACAAAATTATACACGCCTCTAACACACCTTTCAATTGCGTTAATATTTTATAAATTAGGAAAGAGGCTAAATAAATAATTGATCTATCTTTAAGACGATACTCTGAACTAGGGAATCTGACTGCTAAATTTAGCGGGACCTTCAAGAGTGTTTATGTTCATTTTATTTCATTTCATTTATTTTGAGGTATTTAACGTGCACTTTTTGAACTGTCTAATCATATCAATACATCTAGAACAGACACAACATCCAGCCCCCTGGGCGTTAATTCATCACCGTGAAGTGGTTAATCCACAATTTCACCAATGATACATTTTTCGGCCATGCAGGAAATCAAACCCGGGACTTTTATCTCAGTAGACAGACAGTCTAACAACTGAGCTAAAGTATTTATGTTAGCTTGGTTTTCAAAACGATGCATTCGAACACTTTTTGAGTTCAAAATAAACACAATCTCCACCAATCATATCGTTTTATCAGGGGAGACTATTATGTTGTTTGTTGCCAAGGAGATCAGCTGGGTAGGATTTGAACTCCGACCTCCTCGTCACCATCAAACCATACTAGATGAGCCTGACATTTAGTCCGTCTGCCCACCGATACGGGTCATTCACTGTAAAAGTGTTTTTTAGATCCAGTAAAAATATATTCGTTCATTACGACATGCTGGGGTTTTTCAAATGGATGCAAAGGGGTGGAGGGAGGGAACAGTTAATTAGTACAGTCCTGTCAAGCATTGCTTACCCTGGCAACAACCCACGGCTTAAGGTGAGGGTTAGGAATAAGGATTGCACTGGATTAGAGGGAAAAATCACGTTTGGAAAGCCATCTACCGGTGCATCTGACCTGGATTCGAATCCCAACCGCTCAGTCAAAGACGACCTTGTGCTATACTAGTATAACATCTTAAAGTGGACCTTGGTGGCGTTGGGGTAGAGTGATCGTCTCAGAACTCAATGTGCGTGAGTTCAAACCCAGACGGGATCAACGAGTTATTCTTGCGCGATAAAAATCCGTAGCACAACTTCCTTCGGAGGAAAAGTAAAGCCGTCGGTCCCATGTCGATTATTATTATTATTATTGTTATTATTATTATTATTATTATTACCGCGTCTTACTACCCGTTAAGGTTGTATGCACTTACGCTAATGTGCAATGGTAGGGTGATTGTGAGATGAAATGGAGGACCTACAGTTTAACGTGGGATCCGAACCACGGTGGAGGCCTGGCTTTCCACATATTCACAAGCTGTGATTAATACACGTCTTGTCAGAGGTGAAGGAAGGGTTTGGCAATCAGATAAATCTGTGCCGGGACAGAAGATTGATCCCCGGACCCCAGCACAGAAGTCTAACACCTTACCTCTAGACCGCCAGGTCACCTCCCATTCCGATTGTGGCATGTAAAAGAACCCTGGAAGGTATGTGAAAATACCTTTTCCAGCTAAACATTCGTTATCGCTCATAGAAATTCTCGTTTCTGATATAATCAGTCGGTTCAGGAAGTGCACGTTAAATACCTCAAATAAATGGGGGGGGGGGGGGGGGGGGGTTGGAAAAAATCGTACGGCCGTGGACCACCGATAGGAGGAGGATTGGTTTTGGGGTAGTTAAACTGGTGCAAAATCAGTTTATTAGTTCAAATATCACACATACACACATGACAACAGAAACGACCGAACTTAAACGCCAGTAATAATATCCCAGACGACTGGGTCAAAGTCATTTTGAAAGTCCTCCAAGAATAATTGTAGCCTGTAACTAAACTTTTTCTGACAAATCTATAATCAACTCTTGAATCTGTGATTCTTTAGAATAGATCTTGATCTATTGTCATGCTTGGGACTACCTTTTACCAGTTAAAATATACATTGCTTACAGCATGACGTTAATAAGATCAACTTTCTGAAATTAGATAAGTCTACACAAGCACATTTTTGTTTATTTAATAAGCAAATAAAGTTTTTTTAGGGGTACTAAATATTTTAATCGAATCTAGCTCGCTTTGGTTAAAAGAGATCCTTTTTAACTAACTATTATTGCTAACAATATTTATTTTTAACTAAAAGTAGATACACAGAAGAGACATGTTTTTATACGTGTGATTTGGCAATGTGGTTTTTTCATACTCTCTCCACGCTACCCCATAGAGTGAACAGAAATAACTCACTTGTTTATTTTTGTGTGCTGCGTCTTACTACCCATCTGGACTTTTTTATATTTACACATATATAATATGGATGAAAAGGTAGAATCCAGATAAAATGTACCCTCATATATGCTTGGAGAGAGTGTTTTAGACGATTGAGGAAAATCCACCCTCAATACACCTAACCGGGATTCAATCCCTGCTCTCCACGTCAACGACAATCAATCTATTACGATAGTGACACTGTAGAGTCATATACCATTTGATTACCGATGCGGGTAACTCGTGTGTTAAAATGTATGAAATAATAATGAATCGATAATTTCAGAAACCCCCAAGCTCCAGTTGTCCATGTTTTGATAAAACCAATAAAAATCAATGTTCTTCTACAGCAATAAAATGCTATACAATTATGATGAAAAAAATTAAATAATCAATTTTTAAACTTTGCTTTAGTGCTATCAAAGCTATAACGTTTTATTAGGACTCCAAAAAAATGACATCTCCCGCGCTGAGCCAAATCCGACGAGTGTTGGTAACAATTACTCTTATTCTAGGGTTTTCCCATTCCACTATGAACAGTATGGCCAACACTTACCAAAAACCCACCAATTTTTTTTTTTAAATCTACTTTCCTGCTACTATTAAACTAAATGAAGTTTACCTATACCCTGATTTTGGTTGGAAGAACAGTCAAGAAAATTCAAACATATTTCTTTGCGGCCAACATTGATAGCATTATAGTATATTATTTGTGTGATTTGATAAGAAGGCCTGTTGATAATATCTATCAAGAGTGACAACTTCAGATGACATGACTTGATGTATGGATATATTACATTTTTTAGTAACCTTAGTAACTTACTTCTACTGTTCTTCCCACCAAAATCATACTATACTTACTCTACGCCATTATGAACTCGAAAGTTCATTGTCACACTTTCAAAAGTACGCAATCTATCCCGATCTTGAGCTGGTTCTATCCAGTCCACCTCATTACACCCTATCCCTATCTTGAGCTAGTTCTATCCAGTCCACCCCATTACACCATATCCCTATCTTGAACTAGTTCTATCCAGTCCACCTCATTACACCATATCCCTATCTTGAACTAGTTCTATTCAGTCCACCTCATTACACCCTATCTCTATCTTGAGCTAGTTCTATCCAGTCCACCTCATTACACTCTATCCCTATCTTGAGCTAGTTCTATCCAGTCCACCTCATTACACCCTATCCCTATCTTAGGCTAGTTCTATCTAGTCCACCTCATTACACTATATCCCTATCTTGAGCTAGTTCTATCCAGTCCACCTCATTACACTCTATCCCTATCTTGAGCTAGTTCTATCCAGTCCACCTCATTACACCCTATCCCTATCATTAGGCTAGTTCTATCTAGTCCACCTCATTACATCTCCTTCAGATCCATTTCAATGTTATTTTCCCATCTAGTCTATGTCTTCCCAATAAAGCTAGTTTTTCTAATATTCTTTATTTCCATTCATAAATCCTCTTATCAAAGAAGATAAAAGTACACTGTACAGTCTAATCTAAAATGTAGTCTATCTGGCAATTTCCCTTCTGAAAGATAAATGTCATTGCAAACTAATCTTATCAACACTTATCAATCTATAAAGATAGAAATTACTTGAAAATATAAGTAAAGCCACTAATGAAATATTTATTTTAGCACCGCGTCTTACTACCTATGTTTTTTCAAAACTATTCATCAACTTAAGATTGTTCATAAAATCATAACTTACTTTTCATCATCATTTTCAGATAATATTTTATTTCTATTTTGTTTTCATTGTTTTCTATGTATTGTAAACTTTTATATTCTTTAGTTGACTCGACTAACATCAATAAAGTTGTTATTTGTTACTAAATTCAATTTATCAACTCATTACTTGACTATTTGAAGTGGAGTTGTTTACACAAAACATACAGTTATTAATATTTTTAATATTAAAGTTTTATTTCATAACTAACTAATCTTAAATTTCTTCTTAGCAATAAACCCGTGAATATTATTAAATATAATCTATTATTTCTGTTGTCAACAACCCTTTTTCTCAACTAATACAAAGCCTACAGCGATGAATAAGGTATCAGTAAATAGTATTTTTTTACAGACTTCTGACAGCATACTCAGTTTACGTTAAAACACATTGTTTGTTTAAAATGTAAGTTAAAAGAAAAATCTAGTTTTTTTTTATAAATTAGCTATTTTATGCATACATTTCATTGAGTATTTAATTTCAACAACCCAACAAAAGACTAAATCTTTTTTTTTTTTTTGGGGGGGGGGGGGGGGAGTAAAGGAGGAGAAGGTTGAACGTGCGAAAGTTTCACAAGGGTTTACTGGTTATTAAAACACAATACTAGTCTAGCGGTAGTATCATACGACGGAAAGGAAGCTTCCGACAAATCATATGTTACCTTACAACTTGTCTTCAAAGCGGCGTCATAAACTCTACCGGGCAAATTAATCATAGTAATCCTTTGTAAGTGGAGCGAGTCTATACCCCTGTCGGCACTTTAGAGAACTGACCGCTGACGAAACTTGAGGCGTCCCCTGGTTTGATCGAGAAAGTTGCTTCAGAAAACTTTTTTTTTTTAGAATAACTTTCATTCATTTGCCATCATAAGTTGAGTAGACACACACACCGGCATTCCTTCACTACCTACACAAGTAACGAGTTTTTTTAGCACCACATCTTACTACCCGTTCTGTGCTATATACCCTTAAGTACTACTTACGCTAGTGGTTTTATGGATTAGGAAAGTTATATTTAAAGGTAGTGTACCCCAATTTGCTTAGAGAGTGGAAAATCATTATGGAAAAACTACCCTTAACACACCCATCCGAGTTTAGAACCTCGATCTCCCCATCTTTGGCAGTCTAGTCTACTGTGAGAGTAGCGTCTTAGACCATGTGGCCACCTAAGTGGGTATTTTAGATGTTAAAACCTCCTTGGAAGCGTTATTAATTATGTATTATTATATTCCTTCTGAAGCTTAGACTAGTATATTATTGTCATATTATAACATTTATAGCACCTTCAACCCAAACTATAGCCGGTCCCATGGTTGTGTGGTCAGTGCACCTGACCATGAGCCTAAGGGTCCCGGGTTTGATTCCCGGAAGATACCTTGGCTATATTGTCCGAAAACCCCAACGGTCACCAGTTTTTTTTTTAACTAAGCTTAAATTAGATGTGTTCCCGCTGGTTCCACACCCTCATACTCACTATTACCATCACTTCATCTCATCGGGGCATGGAAAGAACCTCCACGGAAAGGATGTGCTATTAGTACGTTCGGGCGTCCCCTGGACAAAGGTACATTAGTACTGGATAATCTTTCCATAAACTAAGCTACAGATTGATGTAGCTCAGACATTCCATTATTATTCACCCAAAATATGTTGAAATAACTTTAAAATACTTCAAAATGTATTTATTGTTAGAAAAACTCATTTCATTGGTAGATAAGTCTAACTCTAAAGACGTCCCTCTCATGTTAGACTGGCCCGCTGATGTCGAGGTTATCGGGGTTTGAGTCCTGGTCGGGTCTTTCGAGGGTGTATTTAAAAAAAATTGTTTCGCCCACTAACCTTACCCGCTAATTCTGGTAGATTACCTCTAAAATTCTTCATCTCTCGTCCCTTACCCCATTAGAGTTTTCATCAAATATGGGTAAAGCCTGAACAAGTCATTAAAACGCGGTGATATATATTTTTATTCAAGAACAATTCTTAGTCATCTTCTATTTGGAGACTTCACTATGAACCATCATAAGTAGGATTACCTTCCATCCCCCAAAATCTTCTTGTTTAACCCCCCCGAACCAAACCGAATGTAATGTTTACTAGTGAATTAATTATAGCACCGCGTCTTACTAACCGTTCGGGTTATACGCTTAAGTACTAATTACGCTAATGGGTTAGGAATTGGGAAGGTTGAATTTTAGAGGAAGTGAACTAACATTTGAGCGGAGGGAGAGTGGAAAACCCATTTAGGAAAAAAAACACCCCCAGTTCACCCTACCGAGATTCGAACCTCGATCTCCCCGTCCTCTGCAGTCTAGCTCAACACGCCACCGAGGCAGGTACCTATTTATTTAATTTCCACGTATATTTTATTAAACTATTTTAACTGGCATCTAAGACTAAATTGGATAATTTCCGTAAATCAACTGATTGTAACCATTCATGACACGCACAAAACAACCGCTGGGTCAATATCTCGTTTATATTGCTCAAATCCACCCTGATGGGCAAGCGGTAAAAGGCGTTAGTCTCGTATGGTTTGGTTTGAAGTAATGGGCTGGTTGGAGGTTCAAATCCCAAATGAGTGTACTGAGGTGGTTTAACCTAAATGGTTCCCCAAATCTTTCCTCCAAGCAAGTTCTGTCACACTTCCTGTAAATTCACCCTTCCATATTTCATTAAAGAAAATATTCGAATAACTAGGATGGGTAGTAAGAAGCTGTACATGAGCTACGTATTATTTCACAAGGGTGTGATGTTCAGGTGGGGATGTTGGGGACGCGAGAAAAGGTAAATGTTTTTAGAGTTTTATATCAAAACATCTTTTGGTCAAAATAAATCAAATATTGTTCCAATAGAAACAAAAGAGTTTAATTTTTTCACATGATGACAACATTTATTGAATATCTGTCAAAGGTGTCCTGGAATTTAATGAAAACTTTCTCTCTTCATTTAAAAAGTTTCTCATCTAATTCCGCTATAAACCTACTCATGAAAGATATTCAACAATTATTGATATCACCATGTAAAGATAATTAGAACTGTTGATATCACCATGTGAAGATAATTAGAATTGTTGATATCACCATATGAAGATAATAGAATTATTGATATAACAATGAAGATAATTAGATTGTTGACATCACCATATGAATATAATTAGAATTGTTGATATCCCCATATGAAGATAATTAGAATTGTTGATATCAACATGTAAGATAATTAGAATTGTTGATATAACCATATGAAGATAATTAGAATTGTTGACATCACTATATGAATATAATTAGAATTGTTGATATCCCCATATGAAATAATTAGAATTGTTGACATCACCATGTGAAGATAATTAGAATTGTTGACATCACAATGTGAAGATAATTAGAATTGTTGATATCACCATGGGAAGATAAGTTAGACTATGTTTCTACTGAAGCAATCTTTTGATTTGTTTTGGCCAAAAAAAGTTTTGCTATAAAAACTGCAAAAACACTGGCGTTTCTTGTGATCCCTACTCACCAACTTAAGGGGGGTGGGTACCTCGATAAGCAAGCTTTAGCGCAATATTTAATTCTAAGATGTGTTATTTCAAAATATGGTTCAATCAAAAATGATGTCGAAAGATTCCCAAAAGGACTCTATTTCCTTAACAACCCAGTAGTTTTAGTTTTATTAATAGAAAAAAAGTGTGAAAATGTGACATTAGTTCATATTTTAACGACGTTTTATTCATATTTGCGTATAAGCTTGATAAAAAAATTGACTCTAAATTTAGCCTTCCTCTAACAAATACAGTAATTTTTGTATAGGCTTACAATAGAAAATGTTACGATATTTGATAACTAGCAACGAGCTTTCCTCTTTTCCTCCAAATAAAAGTTTAGTAAATTTATTTTCCCTCTTTCTCATTTACATGACTAGAGGTTGTTATATGAGTTTTATCCTGATTTCGAACGTCCAAATTGCGAACAGGGCGAAATTCATCCAAATTGCGAACACAACCAAAATTTTATGGCCAACTAAATAATCCAATGTCCAGATTGCGAACAAGTAAAATAGTAACTTTTGGTAATTCCTACGTGAGGGTGGTGACACGAGTGGAAGGGTTACTGACAGCACCCACCGGCCATAGGGATCTTCCTCCTGACCAAGCTTACCTCAGCCTAACATAACCTAACATAACCTAGCCTGGCATAACCTAACCTAAACTAACCTAACCTAGGAATATATTGTGTATGTAATTTAGTTAAATTAAGACTGACGAGGCTAAAATAACGCACGACTGCTAGGCCCCCGTGGGCCGCCCCTATTATCAAATTAGGGTCGGGATGGCATAGCAGCATGGTGTTCCACAATATGTACTCCTTCCCAAATCCCAAAAATCTCATTTTGGCAATCAGGAGGCCACCGTTTAGGTGAGGGGTGAAAGGGAGTACTTATAAGCTTAGAAAAAAATAGAAAGTATTTCCAGAAAACGACACAGACCATTGCAGTTTTGAGCCATACACTTTTGATAGCGATTTCATACTTTCTTGCTGACCGAGGCGGGCGCCTTAAGAAAATGTCGTCACACAAACTGTCAATATTAACGTCAATGAAAGTTTGGTCAAACGCATAATTTTGTCGTAGTGATGAATAATTCAGTAGGTTCGGGCCAAAATATTTTACGTCCTTCCGGTGCATACATGCTAATGAAAGTGAACTCCGAGTAAATACATACCTTCCTATCAATATATAATTATTACCGAACGAAAGTCAGTGAACAGTCAAGCGCAGTTTCTCTGTAAACATACACATTTTCGACTCGGTTCGAAAAGAAAGTTCAGTGACTATTATAAGTACCTACACCGTGGTCTCACGTGAGGGATTCCCTCAGACAAACACGCGTCATAAAGTACTTTACATAATGTCAAACAAATGACAAGAAACATTTGGGATCCCTTAAGAATTCATTCTTGCAAGCCACAGGATGGTGACGTAAGAAATGTAACAATCTGTTTTTTTTTTTTTAAATTTGTTTGTTTAATATATTCATCGACATTTTGGTTACGTTTGCTTATTGAACATTTTAAATTAGTTTCTGATCTTAAGTTGGAGCTTACTTTTCCCCAAAAGCACTCAAGCAATGACACATAAGTTTCTATTGTATCCGAGTTTGAATCTTGGATGAAGATTTTAATATCTATTAAAATAGCATACTGGCGAGGTTTGACCACTTGGATCAAGGGCTTACAAAGGGGAGAGATATTTTGGGAGCTTAAACCCCCGTGATTTTTTTTTTATCGCCAAGTATTACTGCCTGTTAAGTTCATACTCATACGTACTAATTACGCTAACTAATTAGGGATTATTAAGGTTGAATTTAGATAAAGTGTATCTTTATTTGCGTGGAGTAAGAGTAGACAACCAATTTTGAAAAAATAATCCTCAGCACATCTGACCGAGATTCTAAAACCCCGATATCCCTGTCGTTGGCAGTCTAGTCTAAAATGAGGATCAAATTGTTTTGTCAACGCGTGTCAGATTTATCGCGCGTTTTGATACACTAGACTAGACTTCAGGAGTCAGGATACAATAGAAAAAAAAAAAGAAACAAGGAGTCATCTTGTTTAGTTCACCCATTGAACAAAGGCAGGGGCGAAAAGTTAGCGAAAAGCCTTCCAGGGACAGAAATAATTTTTTACATAATTAATAAATTTGTGGAGCGCAGAATAAAAACATTATTGAGCGTCTAAAATTAAATGAAATGATTATAACAAGATGTAATTGAGTGTACTTTTGTGAAAAGTTCAGAAACAAAATTGAAAGCAGTGACGATTTTTTTTTTTAATTCATTCAGAAAAATATAATTAAAATATAATATTTTTATATACATTTTTTGTTTCTCAAGTAAGAGTTAGCCTATTTATGCCTATATTTTGTACTGTATTTGTATGATTTTTGGTACTGATTTCGTAGGTTCTTCTTTGGTTATTTGATTACTTACTGTGAATATTTATTGTGATCATTTTTATGCACAATAAAAACATGTTTTAACGATGTTACTTTTAATAATTTTTGGCGCGGATTGGTATGAGTAGGAAATGGTCACCCTGCCATAGGAACAATCCCCTTTTAGGGGGAAATAAGACCCTGTGTTATCACCGGGAATTGAACCCGAGAGCTATATATAAGTAGCCAGAGGCGCTGACTGCTAAACCAAGAGGCCGGTCAATATTCTGATGAAATACACATTTTGGCCGGCCCCAAATCCGGGTCACATTTTGTTTCCGCATGCGTCACTGATCTACAGATCCGTTAAGAGGTGAAATGGCGGTCGTATAGTAGGGAATTTAAGAAAGCTTGTCTTGAGTTTATCGGGAGAATAATGATGACTATTGAATAACTGGGGATTATCGAATAGGATCCAAACACATTTATTGAGGTTGGGTGGGAGGGGAACGCGGGGAAAAAGCCAGTGTGATTGTAGTTTTGATAGAAAAAAAACTTCATTTTTTTTGACAAAATAAATAAAATATTTTCTCCAGTAGAAAGAAACATAAGAGTTTAATTTTCTTCGCCTGGTGATGTCAACAGTTTTCAGAATATCTGTCATAAGCTGACTAACATTTAACGAGAAACTTTTTAAATATATATATATAAAAGAGTTTTCATTGTATTTAAGAACACCTCTGACAGCTATTGTATCTACTGAAGAAATATTGTATTTGTTTTTACCAAAAAAATAATAGTTTTTCCTATAAAAACTGCAAAAACTCTTACCTTTCCTCCCAAATCACTCTACTCCACCTTAAGTCGATACTTCATCTCCATTTTAAAGCGAGGATGTGATATAGAAATTAAAATATAGATACTTTACTCATTTCAAGAGTCGGAAGAAATTTATCTATAATACTAGTTATTGGAATTAAAAGAATAAGCAATGAATTTTATTTTTAAACCAATATCATGTTATTTTGGTGCTTTCTATGTACGAAAATGTTGATGTTATTTATTTACTTGAATTTTTTTTAATACGTTTTATTAATAACAATAAATAAAATTTTGAACTAAAACAAAAATGTTCCCTTTCTTTATGTTATGTAACTAATAGTAAATTTAATTTAATTTTTCCTTTATTAAAGTGCTAGCCAACAGTAGAAAACTCTAGGCTAGCATATGAATGAAGAATGACCTTAAGCACAGGATGACTCCTGGATAGATCAGTTGTTAAAGGATTGGCGTAGTAAGCTAAAGGTCCCGGGTTCGATTCCCGTGTTTAGGTGTCATTTTTCAATTTAAAGATTAATATTGTTATCAGAAAATCATAATACAGGGCCTAGTTATGTGTCTATAACTTATTTTTCAAACGAAGTAGCAGAAACTTTTACTCAAGCAATCAAAGTGGGTTGAGTTTGTGAATCTTACCCAGACTAATTTGAGTTTGAGACCATATGAACTAGGGCTTAGCCCATTATATCACCGAAGTGGATACGATATAAATACCGTATCTTGAAAGTTCTAGACAGAATAGAAAAGTACTGGATTGTTCTCTAAAGAGAGTGCTTATTTACACTTTATCAATAAGAGTGAAGGTGTTGGACATTTCGGAGAGAGTGATGGTTGGGGAAGGTCAGGATATATTTCGCTACGGGCGCTGAGAAGCTTTTTTTTTTTTATCTCCATCCGGTCTATCAGCATATGGCCGCTACGAGGTCGCGTAGTCTTCTAGACAAGTCTGCAGTTTTTTTTTAAATTATAGTCTCAAGCCAAGGATGAACAAAGCAAGTTAATAGATAAGGTTTCTATTTAAACTTTAGTCTGAACTTCTTTGAATATTTTTCTTCCAACACACTTCTTACTACTCTTCATGTCTGTCAGTATTTATTTATAGCAGTGTTTACTCATACTCTCTCCAGTCTCGTACCTCTTTTGGGGCGATTACCTAACCAACGTACCCCTTTAATCTCTTCGTAATAAAAACAAAACGAAAAAAAAAACTTGCTATTGTAAACGGTTATAATAACTTTTTTTTTTTAATTTTAATGAAAATTACATTGTGGATGCATATATAATCGTTCCAAATTTTATATTACATTTTTGTGATAAGTTTAACAAATCCGTGGCAGAGTGAAAGAAAAGTTCATAGCATCTCGTCAAAATATGCACTGATTTGTTTGTCAGACTCGCTATTATTAAGAATTATCGAGTGATTAATAAAATTCACTGGTATTGGCGTAAGGCCTGAAATCTTTCCCGTACCCCTAAGGGTACGCGTACCACAGTTTGAGAAACATTGATTTATAATAATGGGGTGAGGATGATGAAGGCAAGATTTAAACCGTGTATACCCACATTTGAGTGGTGGGAGAGTTATAAACTAGATATACATTGTTAGGGTAGTCAAATCTCGCAGTTTCTGATGGTCAGGACATGACAGCGTGAATGAAAGATACTAGAACCTTGTTGAGGTTACTGACTGACAAACTAATGGGAAGAGACCATTGGGAGGACCTAGACGTAGATGGGAGGATAACATTAGAGTGGACCTGAAAGAGATAGGGTGTAATGAGGTGGACTGGATAGAACTAGCTAAAGATAGGGATAGGGTGTAATGAGGTGGACTGGATAGAACTAGCTCAAGATATGGATATGGTGAAATGAGGTGGACTGGATAGAACTAGCTCAAGATATGACTAGATTTTAATGAGGTGGACTGGATAGAACTAGCTCAAGATATGACTAGATTTTAATGAGGTGGACTGGATAGAACTAGCTCAAGATATGACTAGATTTTAATGAGGTGGACTGGATAGAACTAGCTCAAGATAGGGATAGGGTGTAATGAGGTGGACTGGATAGAACTAGCTCAAGATAGGGATATGGTGAAATGAGGTGGACTGGATAGAACTAGCTCAAGATATGACTAGATTTTAATGAGGTGGACTAGATAGAACTAGCTCAAGATAGGGATAGATGGCGTACTTTTGTAAGTGTGGCAATGAATTTCAAGTTCCTAATAGCAAATAAAAAGTAAATAAACATAGTTTGCGGCGCCCTCAACTACCAACTTCATCCCCCCCCCTCCTTCCCAAAAAATATATAAAAAACTTATTTTTTGTAATGTTATTACAATAGTTTGTACCTATATTATATATACCAGTTTTCAATCGTATAATACATCGGCAAACGCCCTAAAATGTAATATAATTTAATGCCATAAGACGTGTTTTTAAACATATAAGAGTTGATTTATTCCCAACCCTTCATTAGATTTTCTTCCCCAACGTCCTTATTCTATAAATAGTTACAAATAACAACTGTGACAAGTTTGAATTAAATCAGATGATGCGTTCAAAAGCTATCGTAATACATATTCCCCACATACAAACAAATGCAGATCGGTGTAGTTAAAACAGATAGCTCGCTTCATTGGTTCAATAAATCAAAACACATTTTTATTTGTTTTTACACTCTGACGATATTTACCAGAACGCCTATACAGGGAGCCTATACGAGCACGCAATTAAAAATTTTCCCACATCCCGACTTGTTTTTCCCCCAGTGTCACCTAACCCAGCGCTCCCTCCCCTCCATACCCCCTCCAAACCACGGGGCGAATCGTCTCTCAAAAAAAACATCAATCTTATCTTTTCCCGGAACCCTTCATCTTATTGAAAGAACTTATCGCATGATTTTATTTATCAATTCTTTTTATCTTATTCTTTCATTGTGTTTGAAAGAATAATCAGAGATAATTTGTTAGCATGATCAGGGATAACTTGATTTTATTTATTCAGTTTTTTTTTACAGGCCCGGTATCTTACAAACTTTAAATCAGGGCCGTTTTTACACATAACTTTGACTTTACTCCTACAATTTCAATATGAATTTCCTTTTTAACATTACAAAACAGATTTTGGCTCTTAACTTAAATGAAATTCAACCACCCCTAGTTCCATTTGGTCCGCCCCGGGTATATTACGCCCCCGGTACCCTCCCCCGCTGGGCCCTTCACAATGTCCGGGATTGGGAATAACTTGATTGAGTAAGAATGTATTTTTTTTTAAAATTTACCATCTGCCATCACGTGCACAGTAAGAAAATAATCGCTCATAAGTTTTAAATTTTGCCAATGATATTTTACAAATTAAAATTATTGACATGTATTGTCACAAACGTCATAAGGTTCTGTTCTTTTATTTTCCCACAACGGCTTTGCCGCCTTTCCGGTTGATTCATATCTAATTGTTATACTAAAGTAGGGGGAAAAATAATGAATTTAGAGGAAATCTACTAACATGAGCAGGAAGCTATTTAGAAAAAAGAACACTCAATAGACTCAGGTGAGATTCAAATTCCGACCTCTCATTGTGGACATACCAGATTAGACGAGCTTGACGCTAAGTCCACGTGCCCACAAATGCGGATGAGCTTGTTCGCGGTGTTTAATAACTTAAAAAAGATAAATAAAAAAAAAATCTTTTACAGGCTTACAGCGGAAAAAAAAATATTCCCTTCACGTTTGTACCTGCCACTTAGATCGCTCTTCCGTTGAACGTGTAATAATGTGAAATTGAACTTGTGAATTAGAAAGGCTAATCATCAAATCTCTTTCACTTGTCATCCATCATGGGAGTAAAACTACTTTGCCAAGAAAGCCTTCCTCCACCCACCGTGTCAGGTGAATGGTTAACGTACCTGACTCTTTAACTTAGTAGGCTCGAATTTGAACCCAATCAGCTCCACCGTTTTAACGCAGCTTGGGTTTTACATGCTCTTTGCACGCGAATGCTATAGATATTCCTCTGAATTCGACCTATTCAACATCTAGCTTTTATTTAAAGCAGAGTTTTCTAAACTGTAGAACGTGTACCTCTAAGAGAAAATTAAAATAATAGCACCGCGTCTTACTAACCGTTCGGGTTATACGCTTAAGTACTAATAATTGGGAAAGTTAAATTTAGAGGAAGTGAACCCACATTTTAGTGGAGGGATAGTGGAAAACCATTTAGGAAAAACCACCCCTAGTTCACCCGACCGAGATTCGAACCTCGATCTCCCCGTCCTCTGCAGTCTAGCTCTACATTAAACTAGTGCGTTAACTAACTACACCACCGTGGCGGGTTGTGTACCTATAAGACTTAATTGAAATATTTCCAGGAATACGTAAAGCACCAATGAGTTGTTTTAGTTATAAAATTCGAATGACCTAAGGCAGGGGTCAGCAACATTTTAGTAGTTTTGTGCCAAAATATTATTGCAAAGTCGTTCAGCGTGCATGGAAGTTAGTAAACAATAATAGAGTCTTGTTATTCCTGCAATTTTAATTATTTCAATTTGAGCTGGCAGGCCACATAGAACCTATTCACCGGCTGGGCCGTGGGTTGGATGTGTCTCCCCTAAGAGCATTCAACGACAGTAACGAGACGTGAATAGTACCGATAGTTTCTTCCGTATAGCTAGCTATCTACACAAGCTATAACAAGTAAATAAAAATACGAGTTTATCATTAAGTAAACTAATTTACTGAACAAGTTCAAGTGTTTATTTTTGATTAGTTAGTTTTATGACTGAATTCAAAGAATCTGTTAAAATGATTTATGATGACGTAAACTAATTATTATTTTTTAGCACCACGTCTTACTACCCGTTCGGATTATACGCTTTAAGTACTAATGACGCTAATGGGTTAGGATTTGGGAAGGTTTAATTTAGAGGAAGTGAACCCGCATTTGCGTGGAAGGAGGGTGGAAAACCATTTAAGGAAAATCACCCCCAGTTCACCCGACCGAGATTCTAACTAAGCCACCGAGGCGGGTGACGTAAAATAACTGAGAATTAAAAATAATAATTGTATTTAAATAGGATAAATTATCAGAATGTCTACACTATACACAATAGTTTATTTTTATTCTGATCACATTAATAAAATCTGTAGTGGTTTTTTTTTCTTCTCTTTCTCTCTCAATTTTTGTGTCTTTCAGGCGTACGCTTAAAAACACACAATACTAATCGTATTTCAGGCAATGTTAACATTTTTTGCGGTCTCGCAAACACTACAATTATTGTTCGAATCTTCAGAACCTTTGCTAATAAAAGTTACGTAATAATACTATCGACGTTATGGCGTGACGTATGAATCTGTTACAAACAACATTTCGGAGACGGAGCACAAAAGGGATCACGCAATCTTACGAACTAACTGGATCTACAAATTGACCAACATTAGTTGTGTTTCGTCTTCCATGTAAGCCTTCATTACCTCGGGGTCTTCGTGAGGTTTGACGCTGTAGAATAATGAGATCGGAGACACGTAATGAGGAAGGGGGTTTGGAGGGACAGGGGGTAAATAGAACAGCAGAGAAAACCATCCAATAAAGATAAATTAGGATCTCTATCATTTGAAATATCATCATCATCACCGCTTCTTACTATCCGTTCGGGTTATACGCACTTACGCTAATGTGTAATGTTAGGGTGATTGTGTGATGAAATGGAGGACCTACAGTTTAACGTGGGATCCGAACCACGGTGGAGGCCTGGCATTCCTCACATTCACAAGCTGTGATTAATACACGTCTTGTCAGAGGTGAAGGAAGAGTTTGGCAATCAGATAAATCTGTGCCGGGACCGAGGATTGAACCCCGGACCTCCAGCACAGAAGTCTTGACACCTTACCCTTAGACCACCAGGTCACCTATCATTTGAAATAAAATTACAATGAAAACAATCTGTTACAAAAACTTTTAATTGTCAGGAGTAAAAAAGTTGTTAGAAATACTGATTGACTTTTGGGAGTTGGCTTTATATTTATCCTAACCGGTTGCATTGGATTAGTGGGGGAAGGGGGGGTGGCTATAAAGTAGAGTTTCCCCTAAATGTGATTCACTAGACTATTGTTGAAGTGTTTAAAAAAAATGTACCGTTTTCATTATTTTATACATTGGCTGTAAATAAAGTTTTAGTTTTTCGAACCCGCCTCGGTGGCGTAGTTGGCTAACGCGCTAGTCGTGTTGAGCTCGACCGTCGAGGACGGAGAGATCGAGGTTCGAATCTCGGTCGGGTGAACCGGGGGTGGTTTTTCCTAAATGGTTTTCCACTCTTCCTCCACGCAAATGCGGGTTCACTTCCTCTAAATTCAACCCTCCCAATTCCTAATCCATTAGCGTAATTAGTACTTAAGCGTATAACCCGAACGGGTAGTAAGACGCGGTACTAAATATTATTATTATTTAGTTTTTCGATAGCCAATAATGGTTCTATAGCTTACAAATAAAAGTAGGCCTAAATGTAGTCCAATGTTCATAGGAAGAACAGTTTAGAGATTAGATAGAAATATATATTTTTTTGTTAACATTGATAACATTTTCCTATACAGTAAAAACCCCCGTTAGACTGAACCCTGATAGACCGAAATTCCGGATAATCCAAACATATTTTTCCGGAAAATTAGGGGAAAAAAAGTCACGTTTGCTGATATAATAAACCTTTTCAGAAAGTGCACACGTTAAATAACTCAAATAAATCTAAGAGCTCGTAACGATTGTGTTCTTGTATCGTAAAAGACGTAAGGAAGAGCGATCATAGTCGAGTATATCTGATACTTCAAGAGGGTTTTCTAAAAAAGGGGAATTACCCCCAACGGTCACCAGGGTTTGGTTAGGCTTAAGTTAGGTTTAAGATTTTCTACTGGTTCCACACCCTCCTATTTACTATCCTCCTCATACTCACTATCCTCATTACCTCAACTCATCGGGACATAGAAAGAGCCCTCACTGAAAAAGATGTATTATTACTTTTATTAGTACATTCGGGCGTCCCCTGGCCGAAACTACAATAAGTACTGACTAATCTTTCCACAAACTGGGCTAGGAATGATTTTAGCCCAGATGTGCAATATTAATATATCTTACTATAGTGATGGTAATTGTAATTTAAAATCCTCCATTATTATTAATACTAGGAATTTGATGCGCATGTTCTGATATTAGCACACGACCTGCACTAATAGCTTGGTTAGTCAAGAACAGAACATTCAGTATTACACAGAATTACAGTATTTGGGTCTAGCGACAAAATCTGATGCAAGCATTAGGCCTAAGATAGAGTTCAATTTTCATAGGAAGGATCTTTTAGGATTTTTTTTTGCAGTCAACATTTTATTCTATTATTATTATTATTATTATTATTATTATTATTATTATTATTATTATCATCACCGCGTCTTACTACCCGTTCGGGTTATACGCACTTACGCTAATGTGTAATGGTAGGGTGATTGTGAGATGAAATGGAGGACCTACAGTTTAACGTGGAATCCGAACCACGGTGGAGGCCTGGCATTCCTCACATTCACAAGTTGTGATCAATACACATCTTGTCAGAGGTGAAGGAAGGATTTGGCAATCAGATAAATTTGTGCCGGGACCGAGGATTGAGCCCCGGACCCCTAGCACAGAAGTCTGACACCTTACCCCTAGACCACCAGGTCACCCCTGAGGAAGGTTGAATTTATAGGAAGTGTTCCCACGTTTGCGTGAAAAACTTTTTTTTAAACAACCTCAGTACACCCAACCAGGATTCGAACCCCGATATCCCTGTCATCGACAGTCTAGTTTAATACAAGAGTGACGATTCAGACCATGCCGCCACCGAAGCAGGTGGACAAGTTTATTTGATAAGTCGAATCCCACCCATCGAAATGAGATTTGATTTAAATTAATAATAATAATATTTAGCACCGCGTCTTACTACCCGTTCGGGTTATACGCTAATGGATTAGGAATTGGGAGGGTTGAATTTAGAGGAAGTGAACCCGCATTTGCGTGGAGGGAGAGTGGAAAACCATTTAGGAAAAACCACCCCCAGTTCACCCGACCGAGATTCGAACCTCGATCTCCCCGTCCTCGGCGGTCGAGCTCAACACAACTAGCGCGTTAGCCAACTACGCCACCGAGGCGGGTTTGATTTAAATTCCTTTCAGCTTCTTAGATGTTATTAAATTAAATTTTTATTTATTTTTTGTTTAGAAAACACTCTTGAAGTATCAGATATACTCGACTATGATCGCTCTTTCTTACGTCTTTTACGATACAAGAACACAATCGTTACGAGCTCTTAGATTTATTTGAGTTATTTAACGTGTGCACATTCTGAAAAGGCTTATTATATCAGCAAACCTGACTTTCTATGAGCAAGAGCGAAAGGACCTATCAATTTTGCCAGGAAAGGTATTCTCACACACCTTCCAGGGTTCTTTTACATGTCCACAATCGACATGAGACCGAAGGGTTTACTTCCCCTCCGAAGGAAGTTGTGCTACGGGTTTGTATCATTCAAGAAAAATCCGTCAACCTCAGCCGGGTTTGAAACCCACGAACTATCGGGTCCAGAGTTGATCTCTTGGAAATTCGTTTTGTAAACTCCAAGTTTCCACCAACAGCGGCTTATGGTGTCTTCTTTGGTGTCTCGTGCTCTTGATAAAGTCATCATGGGGGTGACATAAAAGTGTCCGCATGGGAAAATACTCGTAGTGGAGGAAAGTGCTGTCTGTACGAAAGTAGAAGGAATTTCATCTCCACTCGACGAAAACTCCACATGCTCTTATCACTCACTCAACCAGAATGGTTATATCTTTGAAACAATTTGTCATTCTCCTGCGACTTGTTGGAGTTCTGGTTATAAGTAAAAAAAAAAGGCTACTCGTCTTTATTAAGTGTTTTTTTTTATTATTGGGTGATTTGTCTTATGACAGCTCCATTCCTATTATCAGTGAACTTAGAGCACCTATGATCCCTATCCTCTGCCTCCTTCAGCTCCCAGAATTTTCTTCTTTCCTTAAAGTCATTCAATATTTGAACCCTCCTTCTTCCTAAGCTCCTCTTTCCCTCAACCTTTTCCTTCTATGACGTCGTGCAGAAGACATTTCCTCCTAAAGATGTGTCCCCTCCAGTTTGCTTTGTACCGAAGAATCACATCCTAAATAGTTCTCTTCCCACCTACTTTTCTTAGGACTTCTTCATTTGTCACCTTGACTGCTCATCTGATCTTCTCAAGTCTTCTCCAGCACCACATTTAAAAGCTCTCCAAGTATTTATTTTCCGTCTTCCTTAGAGCTCAAGTTTCCGCTCCATACAGTGCGATGTTCCAAATATAGCATTTCATCAGTTTCTTCCTCAGTTCCATACTCAACTTACTGTTAAATAAAAGCAATAAAAACGATTATGTCACATGCATCTATATATTTACGTGAAAGTGATTTTTCAACAGTTTCTGAAATAAAAACTAAGTTATGAGACAGACTGTCGTTTGAAAATGATCTTCATGGACTCATGAAAAAAATAATATTACTTTAATATCTCTTCGATATGAAATAAAACTCATCCTTCCCACAGATTAATAAATATTTTAATCGGGTTTTTAAATATTATATTCTAATCAGTTTAATATTTCTAATGAATCGTATTCATTTCATAAAATTTAAAGCCATAGCATTGTAAAACCACTATTTTAAGGGTATTTTATAAAACTTGTATTTAAAAAAAAATCTCACAGCTTCTACCAAAATTTTGTCAGAAAATAAAGCAGTTTTTTTTTTTCAAATGGCTTTCTTACTGCTTTAATTGTAACAGTGTACCCGCAATGGCGAATCCGTGGTTTAACTCTCACGCTCGTTTATTTCGGGTTAACGGTAATGGAAAAGTCAGGGCTCGAATCCCAACTTAATTTACTCAAGGAGGTTTCCCTAAATAGTTTTCCAATCGTCCTCCTCGAAAATTTGGATACATTTCTTGTAAATTTTATTTTCTTCATATATATATATATATAAGAGTTGGATCGAATCCTATACTTTACGAATCCGAATCTCAAATCTACCTTTGAATCTTGGAAAATTATGAACATAAGAGAAAATATAGATATTTATAATTGAATAATAGAAAATACAAATATCGTAGTAACATTTTTTCTTATAATTGATTCATTATAACATTCATACAGTAAGTGTTAAATTACTGGTCTGGGGCCTGGTTGTATAGTTCATCCTATAATTTTAATTGGTTTTGAACCATCAGTCAGAATTATTAGAGCTCTAAAATAAATTCAACTTGAAATAGTGATAAACAATTTTTTTTTTTTTAAGGATTTGGGTCTTGAATCCGAATTTTTTTATAATCTTCGAGTATCCTTAAGAATGCCTTATATGTATAGTTATGTATATGTGTGTGTGTGTGTGTATGTGTGCATACAACTCGAACGGGTGATGAGACTCCAAGAAATATTTTTTTTTAAACATAAAAGCATTTTTGAAGACATATTATGTTGGTGATGATTAAAAAGTTCTCTTAATATTCAAGTAGGTCTCGAGTGCTAAATGTCTTGAGAAACCCTGCTCTATCAGATCCGACCTTATCTCTCTCGAACAGATCTCATTCCTCTCTCACGTTCTCGAGTCACAAACTCACAATGTCACAGTGAAAGTGTCTTCCTCACACATCCTCGCTACAAGACCAAGGGAACCGGTTTCCTTCCTCACGCTCTTCTTGGAACCTTGTTTAGTTGACCTTGTAGCTTTTCCTTCTTTTACTTTCGATTTGGTTTAGGTAGCTTCCTGTTATTCTTTGACAGGTTAGTTATTTGCACTTCATTTCTTTTTTTAGTGTGTGTGAAGTCCACGAACAGGGTATACTCCACAGACCCACAGCCTCCAGGTTAGAATGGCTGCTCTCCTCTCGGGAGACCTTGAGTCAGGGCCGGTTCTTAGCCCATACGAGCGATGCGTCCGCGGTTGGGCCCCAAAGCTAGCCCATTTTTTCTAATCGTTTAGATAAAAAAAGATTGAGAGCAGTAAAATAAAATTAGTTACAACAGCACCAGATGTTTGAATAGTGTTTGTTGGTTTTACCCCTCCTTTACCCAGGGTGTCCCTCATCTCCCCTCCCTTCTCGAGGCCCCACCGCTTGTCTCTCCTCTCCTGAGGCCACGTCGCTTGTCCCTCCTCTCCTGAGGCCACGTCGCTTGTATCTCCTCTCCTGAGGCCACGTTTCTTGTCCCTCCTCCTCTCCTGAGGCCACGTCTCTTGTCCCTCCTCTCCTGAGGCCACGTCGCTGGTCCCTCCTCTCCTGAGGCCACGTCGCTTGTCCCTCCTCTCCTGAGGTCACCTCGCTTGTCCCTCCTCTCCTGAGGCCACGTCGCTTGTATCTCCTCTCCTGAGGCCACGTTTCTTGTCCCTCCTCCTCTCCTGAGGCCACGTCTCTTGTCCCTCCTCTCCTGAGGCCACGTCTCTTGTCCCTCCTCTCCTGAGGCCACGTCGCTGGTCCCTCCTCTCCTGAGGCCACGTCGCTTGTCTCTCCTCTCCTGAGGCCACGTCGCTTGTCCCTCCTCTCCTGAGGTCACCTCGCTTGTCCCTCCTCTCCTGAGGCCACGTCGCTTGTCCCTCCTCTCCTGAGGTCACCTCGCTTGTCTCTCCTCTCCTGAGGCCACGTTTCTTGTCCCTCCTCCTCTCCTGAGGCCACGTCGCTTGTCTCTCCTTTCCCTGAGGCCATGTCGCTTGTCTCTCCTCTCCTGAGGCCACGTAGCTTGTCCCTCCTCTCCTGAGACCACGTCGCTTGTCTCTCCTCTCCTGAGGCCACGTTTCTTGTCCCTCCTCCTCTCCTGAGGCCACGTCGCTTGTCCCTCCTCTCCTGAGGTCACCTCGCTTGTCCCTCCTCTCCTGAGGCCACGTCGCTTGTCCCTCCTCTCCTGAGGTCACCTCGCTTGTCTCTCCTCTCCTGAGGCCACGTTTCTTGTCCCTCCTCCTCTCCTGAGGCCACGTCGCTTGTCTCTCCTTTCCTGAGGCCATGTCGCTTGTCTCTCCTCTCCTGAGGCCACGTAGCTTGTCCCTCCTCTCCTGAGACCACGTCGCTTGTCTCTCCTCTCCTGAGGCCACGTTTCTTGTCCCTCCTCCTCTCCTCCTTTCTTGAGGCCAGGTCACGCATTTTCTTTTCACTAATTTACCATAACCTATTGGTAAAATTCTTATAATTAACCCCAACTGACTTAAAGAAGATTATTACTTTATCTTCTTTAAGTCATACTCATAAATCATAATTAGCACCCAAACCCGATATAAATGTTGTTATTCTTTAAATAATTAACAAAATCATACTAAAACGCCTTTAAGCCAAAGCTCTAATCTCTTATAAAAAGGTATATATACATGGGGCCCACATTCTACAGTTCGAAGGGGGCCCTAAATCGCCTAGGATCGGCACTGGCTTGAGTCCTTCAACACGGGGATCGCTAGGTGTCAGTCATCAAGGGGCATTAAAAAAAAGTTAATTTTAAACATGGAACTAGTGGAAAAACTTAACTTAAGCATAATTAACAAAAATTTGGTGACCGTTGAAGCAATTCGCCCTTTCGAGAAAAATACTCAAGTTAGCAGCCTGGGATAAGACCCGGGACCCTTAGACTCAGGTCCAGGTGCACTGACCACTACACCACGGGGCTGGTTGATTTTAATAGTGGATTGATCTAAAGGCATGCACGTGCAGATGATTGCTTTGTATTCCGGTTAGTGGGTCAGTCCCAATGGCCACTTAGGAAACGTCTTATTCCCTCTGTTGACCACAAGGTAATGAGACTGTTCTAAGAATCCCGACCAGAAACACAGGCAGCCATGGTCTTGAAGAGATGACCACTATGTTATTATAAGCACTGCGTCTTACTACCCATTCGGGTTATACGCACTTACGCTAATGTGCAATGGTAGGGTGATTGTGAGATGAAATGTTTTAACGTGGAATCCGAACCACGGTGGTAGGCCTGGCATTCCAACACATTCACAAGTTGTAATTAATACTACACGTCTTGTCAGAGGTGATGGAAGGGTTTGGCAATCTGTGCCGGGACCGAGGATTGAACCCCGGACAGCATCCACTAATAAATACAGTAATTTTTTTATACAATAATTTTCTACTTTTTTAAGATTTTTTTTTACCTTGGAATAATAAGTTTGGTAGTTTTTCCTTTCTCCTTATTGACATTAAAAAGAGTGGTTGTAGGTGAAGGGTGAAAGGGAGTATAAGTTCAGCCATAATAGAGAAGTAGTTCCATAAAACGACACGGACGATTGTAACCTAACGACGATTGATACTTTCTCGCTGACCGAGGCGGGGCCGCCTTTAACGGTACTGTGGTGTGTTTGTGTGAAGAGCTCAGTGATAGTTTGGTGGCCTTGAGAACAGATGTCTTTTAGTTCCATGTTGCACTGAACAGTTTCTCTTATGACCGCTAACATTGTAGCAGGTCAGTGGTCTGAAACAAACTGCATCACAGTGGAGACGTGAAGTTCGAGAACGAATTGTTTGATTGAAGGATTCTTCCAAATCAAATAGTCTAATTATTATTCTATGTTTATAGATAGATCCTTTCGGAGGACCTTAAAGCTTATAATAATACGTCATTAAAAAACTCCATCCCACAAGCGAGCTCTACCGACCGAGCGGGCACCGCCCTTAGCAATGACATTGCTAGCATTTGCGAATAGAGGGTATCATTTGGTCAGCACAACGGGTCATTAATCTCAGTTTTCTAAACCTTAGCCGCTACCTATTTCTTCAAGTAGTTCCTCATTTGTCCTCACGGGGCTGAGTTTGACCTCATTTCATACCTACTGCTTCATATGAATATTCTGGATTCGCATGGGGTTGAACCCGGAACTCTGGATCGGTAGCAAGGGATCTAACCACTATACCACAGTTAGGCGATCCAATATGAACTACTGGAATATTTGTTTTCACACTACTTAAGCCTGTGCGAATCCATGATTTTTCATTTCGAGTCGAATCCGAATCTTGACAAACTAGCTCGAATCGAATCTCATGCTCAGAATTTTTTTCGAATCGAATATTTTATTTTGAAAATGTTTCAAATCCAAATCAAATAACATATCCTTGGGAGTCTTTGAAAATATTTTAAACTTAATCTTAAGTTAAACAAGTAAACAAAGCCTCAAGACTAACTTATGAAAGGTTATAAATCGAAATACATTACTTTTTTTTCTTATAATGGTTTGCTGTATAAGACCATAGAAAGTTGAAATTATTCTTAAGTAAGAAAATATTCGAATTTCGAACTAAACCCATCGAATCCAATCTGAAATTTACTTAGATTCTAAATTTCGAATCCACCACGAATATTTTTAATAATAGACTTGAAAGCTCGAATCGAATCCGAATCTTAGCAAGATTCGAATTTATTTCGAAATTTTGAAGGGTCACACAGGCTTAACAATACTAATTAAAAGGACTAAAAAATATTAATAAAATATTTTGCGGTGTAGCAACATTCCTAGCATCATAGGACCCGTTACAAACTACTCTAGAAAAGCAAGATCCTTAAAAAAAAAACATGCCCTTACTGACGTCATACTTTATGAAAATTCACCTTGATGACTTGAGGACTTTAGGTCTACAAGTTATTCTAACAACTCAAGACCCTTACAAACTCACTCTAGCGACATAAGGTCTTGTATTAAAAAACAACTCATTTTACAGAACCTTATATAAAAATATCCCCTCAGATTAAGCACCCCAATATCCAGCCGGTCAAACTCAAAGTTAGCGGGCCAAACTCATTTTTCCTCTTTCCTTTTGTTTCAGTTGACAACGTCGTTATACCTCGCGCTCTCAGTCGCCCTAACTTTGGGAGCCGAGATCTCCAA
Organism: Timema podura; assembly: GCA_033556935.1. Lineage (NCBI taxonomy): Eukaryota > Metazoa > Arthropoda > Insecta > Phasmatodea > Timematidae > Timema > Timema podura. Next base: position 15,208,455 of record JAVRXN010000007.1, on the reverse strand, counting down.
ACTGGAGGTGGAGAAGCTGGAGAAAGAAGTCTCCCATATTCCGCCCAGTAACAGCGGAGGTGAGGACAGTGCCGAGGATCCGGTAAATAGGAACAGACGGTCCGGACCTCTCATTGGTCTGTTGAGCTCCAAGATCTCGTCCATAGCGTCCGCATCCGCGCATCTTAGCGGCGCCTCTTCCTCGCACCCCGACACTGAATATGGCCCACCTCAGGTTAGTGACAGCAAGGAATGCATCTAGACAAAGGTTCTTAAACCATTTTCACGATTACAGACCACCCCAATGGTTTGCCCCGATATGTTCCAACCTCCCCCTTTCCCATGGGCGTAAGGGGGGGGTTGTTATCAGGTATATCTCCCCTTTCCCCTCCCAAAATGTTACAAAAACTTTTAACATGAAACTTAAAGATGGCCTTGTATCAAACTTTAAGTAACTTATAGGGGCATTCACTTTTTTTCAAAATTTGCCGGAGGAAAACGGTTAAAAATAACTTCTAGAGGCATTTAATTTTTTTTTTAAAATCCAGATGAATATCACTCTAATTGGCTTCAAGAGGCATTTGTTTTTAAAAAATAATACTCATAGGGGCCACTCCAAATAACTTCTATATCCATATAATATTTTTTTTTAAATCCAAGCGAGGACTACTCCAATTAGCTTCTAAAAGCATCCACTTTTCAAAAATGTGTTGGTGGAAGACCACTTTCAAAAGCTTCTAATGTATCATTTAAAAAAATCCAGGCTTAGGACTAGTTAAAATAGCTTCTAAGGGCATTCAAATAGTTTATAGAGCCATCTAATTCTTGAAAGGGCTGGCGCTTGCTTTACATTGTCTTATAGTTCATTCAAACACTTGAGGTATAACTCATTTATAACCAAAACATTTCTTAATTCAGGATGTTTTGGAGGGGGGGTTCGGTCTTTTTTGGGTTATTACGGTATTATTGGAAATAATGAATTCCTGGTTTGGTTTTTTAATTTCTTAGGCCATTATTTGCTGTATTTTATTCCTCGAATTTTCGAGATATTTTTGAGTTTCGCACGTCCCTAATTTTTATCGTTCGGGAAAAATCCGTCGACCCTGGCTGGGTTTTGAAACCCACGAATAAGTCAGTTGTTAATTTGAAGTCTAGCGCACTGTTTGTTTTCTATATTTCCAGACACGAGCTTAGATTTAATTAACACGGAAGGTTTTATAAGTGAAGTGGAAAGTCGTCTGTCATTTGGGATGCCTCAAATCATTGTGTTTTCTTCCTCCTTCATTCTTCCTCCTCCATCTTCTATTTAGAAGCACCATAAATGACAGTTTCATCACTTGAGTCAGTTTTATATCAAAGAAAAAAATTATACTTTTTTTTTTAGCACCGCGTCTTACTACACGAGGGTTATACGCTCATGTACTAATTACGCTAATGGTTCAAAAGATTAGGAAGGTTATATATATATAAAGGATGTGTACCCGCATTTGCATGGAGGGAGAATGGGAAACAATTTTTGGAAAAACCATCCTCAGTACACCCGACCGAGATTCGAACTTCGATCTCCCCGTCATCGGCAGTCTAGTCTACTAGATAGAGCGTTAGACCACGTGGCCACAGAAGCGGGTCATTAGATTTTTTTTTTTAATTCTGGTCACTTTAGGGATTTTAAATTCAATGAAATTAGCGAGCGAAATGTTATTTCCTCTTGTATTTCAGCACACGTATGACGAGAAAAGTTTTGACTTCTGGACGTTCAAGAAGGCTCTGCTGAGCACCCTTTTCACCGCCGTTAAGGCTATCAAGGGTGGCATCATAGCGCTCAAGGGACATCTGCTCAAGGCCAAAGGGAACCTACTGGCAACCAAAGGGCGTATGCTGGCGGCTAAAGGGGAGGCTATAACGAGTTTGGGGAAGAGCATCGCCTCTAACGCACTTTCCTTGAACACGGCGCCGTCAAACGAGTACGGCCCACCTACCGGGTATCCCGCGGCGCATTCTTCAGGTTAGTCTTCTTTATTTGCCAGTCAAAAATTTCTCAAATGAATTTTGAATACCATTTTTAAGGATGTTTGTTTATCTGGGACGTAACGGCAGTTCAATATAGAATTTCACAAGTTAATGAATTCACATTTTATTCAGCGAGTTTTAAAGATATATCATTGAAACAGAAATAATAAATTCTTAAATAATTCGACAGTGTCACAAAATTATTATTTTTATCTTTAAGTGTTGATTTTTTGTAAACGTATTTTTTATAAATCTTTTATAGCTTAGGCTATTTGGTTGTCACGAAAATGGACTGTAAGAACCTTCTTTTCTTCCCTTGTAGATTAAAAAAGTATGTGGTAGCATTTATCTATCTAGAATAAGAAAAAAAAAAAGGTAATTTAAAAAGAAAGTCAATGCTTTTAAGGCTCAGTTAGTACAGTGACTGTGAGCTCGTCAGAGGAAGAGGGGAGGTGTTATCAGTATACAAACAAGAGGCCTCGCATAGTGAACTGCTCATTTTTTTCCCCAATATCTACAGTTCATAAAAATGGTGTCTTAAGTGTTATAGCGTCTAAACTGCTCAGGCGAGTCAAGTTAAAACGTAACACGCTTCCATGAGACTTGATTATCCTAAAAATATCTTGTGATGAGTAGTACACTATGTAACCTCCTCCACTCCACAGTAGCCTCATCTCATTTTGGACCAAATATCTTCCTAACCACCTTATTTTTACAACACCCTACATTTATTTTCGTAATGTAAGGTTAGAGACAATTTTTCGCAACCATAGATAGCAGTAGGTGAAACTATTCTTTTTTTTTTTTAAGAAGGATTATGATCCATATATCATGATGGATTAAATAGCAAAGCTGATATATGGATCATAAAATCGTTCATGATAGGCGGACCCGTACAAATATCAACGTACAATAATCAGCATAAAGGCAACTATTGAGTCGATGGTGGTTGCGTTATCTGATGGCTCGTGACTTAATTGTTCACATAATTGTATCTGACGATTTCTGAATTTCCATCACAGACTCCGCCTTAAAATATGAGTAAAGAATAACCCTGAATATGGGACGATTCCTGGATAGATCAGTGGTCAGATCATTGGTTTGCTAAGACAAGGGTCCCGTGTTCGATTTCTATGTCCAGGTGTCATTTTGAGATTTAAAGAATTATTTTTTATATTCTTGAGTTTTAAACTTCTTAACAGCAAGAAATAATATGTTGAAAACTTATTGACCGATTGAGGTAACTGTTTGTAGAAAATTACACTAAACGTATCTATTCGAGAAAGGTTTTATTTAATTTGGCCAGAAAGATGTTTTTGTTACAAAAACTGTAAAAATAAAATGGTTACTCTAACCAGGTTCTCACGTTCCTTGCTATTCCATACCCCTTATCTTAGCAGCTGCCTCCATGGAAAATATTATTACTATTATTACCACCACGTCTTACTACCCGTTCGGGTTTATACGCACTTACGCTAATGTGTAATGGTAGGGTGATTGTGAGATGAAATGGAGGACCTACAGTTTAACGTGGGATCCGAACCACGGTGGAGGCCTGGCATTCCTCACATTCACAAGTTGTGATTAATACATATCTTGTCAGAGGTGAAGGAAGGGTTTGGCAATCAGATAAATCTGTGCCGGGACCGAGGATTGAACCCCGGACCTCCAGCACAGAAGTCTGACAGCTTACCCCTAGATCACCAGGTCACCCATGGAAAATAGTTATCAGGGAAAAACAACTAGGCAGACAATATTATCAGCAGTAACCACAATCGCAGCGAATAGTTATCAGAATTCTCAGATACACAGTGACTAGATATGGTTTGACGCTGCCAACCTTACAACACTTTATAATTTACTGTGCATAATGATACAGTCCAATTTTATTAGAAAGAGCCTTTTAGAAAAGACAAAATATTTATTTACCTACCAAAATATATATATATTTTTAAAAAAGGTACTAAATTATTGTTCGCATTTTGTTATTTTGATACCGGTATTGATATATTAAGAGAGTGCATCACATACCAATCAACTCTGTAATACAGTTGGCTAGAAATCGTATATTTACACGAACACTATTGCACTTGGATAATTTTTTTTAAACATTAATGGAGAAAAAGAGTTTATAGACGTTCCTAATACTGAACATTGTTGAAATATTAAATTATTGGATAAAAACTGCATTGAAAAGTCCGTTTTTGCACATTTAAGGATTACTTAACAGATGATCACTGTGCACAAATCTTTATTCTGTCATAATAGGGACATACTGTAGTAATTAACAATAAACTTTGTCGCTTTGTCCCCCATCGTCACCGCGGAAAATTTCGAGTAATCATTCAAATACGAATGCGCTGCACACATTGTCAAATTCATATGAGCAATAAAGCAACTTAGTGGTAGGCACACATACATAATGCATAACTCTCGTATTGTCAGGTTTGCTTGTAAAAGAGCGGTTGGGGTTCAAATCTCAGTCGACTTTTCTATGGAGGCCTTTACTAAATGGTTTCCTACTCTCCCTCCGCATAAATGTGGGTACATTTTCTTTATATTATACCTTCCTCATCTCTACCTTAATACTAGGCCTATAAAAATGCAGAAGGCTCACTTCGGTAACCACACGGTCTAAGGCGTCACTCTCGCAATAGAATGGACTGCCAATGACGGGGATATTAGGGTTAGAATCCCGGTCGGGTGTAAAGAGTTTTTTTTAAAGTTGATTTTCCCTCTCCCTCCACGCAAATGCGGATAAACTAATTCTAATAAGACACAGTGCTAAAAAATGCAGATATCCCGGGCGAGTATAAAAAAACAAACAAAAAAATGCGAAATTAATATCGACATCCTTGCATTTATTTTAAACACAAAGAATAAACTATTAAACCAACTTATATAAAAATGAACTATTAAATTACTATGTTGTAACTATATAGGTGTTCAAAACAGTGGCCTTGGAGACAGTGGCCGCGGTGAAAAGTATATTTTTCATGAATTTTAAAAATTGACCCAACTTTGTGGTGCTCTAGCGGCGAAACCTTTCATCCTACAAAAAAAAACTTATGAGAGCGAAATTGTAAAGAATGTATCTCTCTTCAGTTTAGTATAGAAATATTTTTTTTCAAAAATTCCACTGGAATGGAGATATTTGCAAAAGTATTTTTTCACTTTTTTTTTGTTTGTTGTTTAGATTTTGGCAAAAAAAAAAAAAATTAGTCGCAAAATGTAACCTCGAAAACAACACCTATTAATCCCACCAATTTCCAAAACTACTTATTTGCTGGACTATTAGAGAAGGAGTCGAGACTGATCCTCTTGCTTTATTAACACCAAGGATGGAATTATATAAATTAGGTGTCACGTGTGATGTAGCCAACGTTGGATGTATTTTGAATTTTAAATGAATATTTTTACGAATAGGTATAGGTTTATTGTGTGTTGTTGTAAGGGTGGATATATATTGTGAGGATTGTATAGCTGAGGTGACTTGTGGAAAGTTGGGGTTGGGAAGGATATCCATTAGTCATGGTTGAAGAGAGGGTAGTAACGTGAATGGGAAAAGTTAGATAGAAAAGGCTGTGGGACTGGTTGAAACTATGACACTATGACACTCAAAGAAAATGACGGCAAGGGTGCAGACATGTTAGGTAGCGAGTCATTTTAACGATAAGTCATGGCTATGTGCATATTGTTGAAATATTGTTAGTTATCTTAATATATATAATTCTTCTGTACGTGTGTATGTCACTGAACTCCTTCTAAACGGCTGGACCGATTTTGATGAAATTTTTTGTGTGTGTTTGAGTGGGTCCGTGGATGGTTTAGATTCACAATTGGACCCGGTAGGTGGCACTGCAATCGGGTTATATGATTTTTTGGATTTTTTAGGGATTATTTGGGGGGGTTGGCTGTACCGATTTTGATAAAATTTTGTGTGTGTGTTTGAGTGGGTCCGTGGATGGTTTAGAATCACAGTTGGACCCGGTAGGTGACACTGCAATCGGGTTCTATAATTTTTTTATTTTTTAGGGTTTTTTTTGGGGGGGTTGGCTGGTTCGATTTTGATTAAATTTTTTGTGTGTGTTTGAGTGGGTCCGTGGATGATTTAGATTCACAATTGGACCCGGTAGGTGGCACTGCAATCGGGTTCTATGATTTTATTTTTTTAGGGATTTTTTTTTGGGGGGGGGGGTTTGGGGGATCAATAAAATAAAATTAACTGTACCCGGCATAAAAATTTGTAAGCAAGATTCGCAACTTTTTTCGATACAGCTGATATTTGTGGAGCTGTGGGCAAAATTCCAAAAATGAATAGATGTTTTATTTTGTATGTTGTCTTGACAAACACTGAATTTGTAATATTTGTGTAACTCAATAATTGGAGTTCATTGTGAATTTGTAATTGTAATGATCACATAGTATTTGTTTTATTATCGAAATCAACTATGCCACCCAAACGAAGAGCCAAAATTCGGGCAGGACAACGTCTGTTGGGTCCGCTAGTAATAATTATACATATTCAAATGTGTCTGCTGGTTTCTACTAAAGCAACAACCCAAGGAATGTAATAACCACATGTCAATTACTATATCATGTAACAGACAACCAAAAAAGTAATCTAATTGTTAATAGAGTTGAGACGCAACACTTTCTACCAGATAAACTATCAGACTCAAATAGGATATAAAGTGGTTTAGTAGGTAGTAATTTAGGTTTTTTTTTTAATTGTGGAGATTTCACTTTCACTTTCTAAGCACAAGGTTTACATCACACGACTTACATACAGCTAACACTAAACAGCATCTGAAAATAGCGCCACGGTTGGTGCTGAGCACGAGGACAAACATGCATACCAGTAAGAAATTATTTTAGACACTGCCCGGGTTAGAACTTGGATAACGTGCAGATGTAATCGAATTTTCCTAAAAAAAAACAAAAAAAAACACCCAAATGGTTCTTTATTTTCATAAGTTCGTAATTCAATAATACTTAAACGATTAAAAAGGAAAAATATAATTAAAAACTTTTTTTGTGAACGTTTTGGCTGCCAAAAGTGAGAAAAACTCAACATAACTATGTTATAACATAATATGTTGAGTTTTTGTCAATTTTGGCAGCCAAAACTTTCACCACAAGCAATCTATGCTTTTTCAAATCATTTGTTTTGACGAATGGTTACATGAGTAGGGTTGCCATGCTTAATTTACTTAACCTAGGACTGCAAACTGCAAAATCCAAGACATTTTCGAGAAAAAAACAACGAGCAGCTGATTTAACAAAAATAAAAACAAAAAAACAAGAATGTTCGGGTTAGGCTGTTCATAAAATTAGTCATATTTCTTAACAAATACTCGCGTTATGTAGGTACTGTACTGACTAAATAGCGGGTGGCAACCGAGGGGCGTTGCGCGGGCGTGATTCTTACATAGATCGGTCTAGGGGTAAGGTGTCAGACTTCTGTGCTGGGGGTCCGAGGTTCAATCCTCGGTCCCGGCACGGATTTATCTGATTGCCAAACTCTTCCTTCACCTCTGACAAGACGTGTATTAATCACAACTTGTGAATGTGTTGGAATGCCAGGCCTACCACCGTGGTTCGGATCCCACGTTAAACCGTAGGTCCTCCATTTCATTTCACAATCACCCTACCACTACACATGAGCGTAAGTGTGTATAAACCGAACGGGTAGTAAGACGCGGTACTACTACTACTACTACTACTACTACTACTACTACTAATAATAATAATAATAATAATAATAATAATAATGATCTTACATAGATACCTAATCACGCCGTTCCCTTACGGGGTAGCCAAGAAACAACAACTCTGTACTTAATCCATCCTCACTAACTTTCTCCACACTTCCCTATCTTTGATACTCTCTTCGCTTCAACAACATCCATACACCGAGTCATTCAAACTATTAATGTTTCTTTTTTTTCACACATCCGTATACAACATTTAGCCACATCTTACATAGCCTTCACCTTCTTTTTGATTCACACACTCTACCTTCATATTATTTACTTCATCATTCGATCCACACTCATCCTCTCAACACATGCCCAAACCAACCTAAGACGCTTCTTTTACATTGACCAATTAGATTCCCTTTCAAACAGCACTCCTTCAGCACCCATTCATTACTGACTCTGTCCTAACGAGTTTTTCCACATACATTTATCAAATATCTCATTTCGACCGCATTCACCTGATTTCTTCTGACAAACCCACGCTTCCCATCCATATTCTTTTTTTTTTAAAACTAAAGTGCGTAAAATATAAACCTTGGACTCTGGTGAACCCCCCCTACCCCCAATCCCACCCCTGACACTCAAAAAGAGGACATATCCGGGGAAACCCGGACGGATGCAACCTTATACACGAGAGTTAAATCTGGTAGCTTCTGCTAACTTTCAGTTACCACCACTCATATGGCGAATGGACTATAGTATTCTCTTGGGCAAGTACAATCCTAAATGGTTTTCCACTCTCTCTCCACAAACATGTGACTACACTTCCTCTAATTTAGCCTTCACATGACCCATTAAAGTAATTAGTTCATAAGCGTATAACCCAAACGGATAGTTAGTGTGAGGTGCTAAAAAAAAAAGGTGTGTCATCTACTGCCGCTATGTTCATGACAGTATTAAAGAACTGTTGATGTCATCATGTTTTTAAAATTAGACTACAGGAGCAATATGGTATTTATTTCGTCGAAAGAAATGTTTTGCTATAAAAATACAAAAACCCTGGCCTTTATTCACGTTCCCTTCCACCCCACCTTAAATCAAATAATGAGATAATATGTGAATAACGTCAAAGTCTGTGTACCTAAAGTCTGTTCAGCATAGGAATTGTTTTCTGAAAGGCCTTTTTTCCTACCAGAAAGCTATTATATAGTAGGATATTGGTAGGAAAAAAGACCTTTCAGAGAGTAATTCCTACCGTGAATGGAGTACTATCGCTAGAGACTATAGAGAGTTGGCAACTCTGAATGCCACCCAAGTTTCGAGGTTAGTTTTACTCTAGTGATCAACAAAGGGGCATTTATCTCAACATTTGAAGAGTGACGACATAAAAATAGTGCACGCATCAGTAGATGTTCTGTGCGTGGACGCTGATACTACTTCTATTCATAAAACAGAGATAGAGAATTTCTTGACTACTTTCTTTGTAGATATAGACGGTGACACAGAAGGAAGTGCTCGACATAGTTTATATTATCTGAGGAGTCGTGGGAGGGGGGGGGGGGGGTAAGGACGGGGGTTCCGTTCCAGCCTGGAAATTACTTCCTTAATGTGGGAGTGAAGGGGGACGCGAGGAAAAAAATCGATGTTGTTGGAAGGTTTTTTATTTTTAAATATCAAAACGTTATTTTTAGTCAAAATAAATCAAATATTACTTCAGTGTGAAAGATAAAGTTTTAATTTTCTTCACGTAGTTGACATCAACAGTTGTTGAATGTCTGTCTTGAGCATAGCAGCATTAGATGATAATTTTTTTTAATGAAGAGGGAAAAAGTCATTAAATTCCAGGACACCCTTGAGAGATATTCAAGAACTGTTTAGGTCACCATGTGAAGAAAGTTAAACTCTATGTTTCTACTGAAGAAATAATTAATTTATCTTGACTGAAAAATAAAGCTTTGATATAAAAACTTCAGAAACACTGTCATTTTTTCGGGTACACTACACTCCTACCTTTACGACGTTACCTCCTCTGTTATTTTAAAGTTACTTTGTAAAGCGTGTTGCATCTTAATTTGACTCATCCAAGCACTCAAAGCATTATCACACTTAAACACCAATGTACGAAAGAGACAGAAGAAAATGAACAGCTAGCCATGTGAGGCCTTTTATCTATAGTCTTATAACACTTACCCTATTCCTATGACGAGTATACAGACTTACTCTACTATATGTACCTGGACAGCATTGAGTTGCATTTTAAAATTACCCTTTTTTTTTTCTATTTTAGATAGATATCTGCTTTCACGAACCCTTTTTAATCTATATCCTGGTATGAAGATTCTTACAGACCATTTTCATTAATAAACCAAATGGCCTGACTCGTAATTGATTTAAAAAAAGTTTCCAAAAACACAACTAAAAGATTTAAAAATTTACGTTGTAGGGCTATTTTTAGAATAATTTAATAATTTGTAGTTTTTGTTAATTTAATAATAGATAAATACTTTTGAGTTTCATCAATTTAAGCTTATTAGAGCAAAATTTTAATTTAATAGAACCAACATTTTTTTTAACCCGTTCGGGTTATACGCTTATGTATTAATTACGCTAATGGTTTTAGGGATTTAGATGGTTATATTTAGAGAGAGTGTACCTGAATTTTCGTAAAAAGAAAGTGTGTAGAACAATTTTGGTAAAACGCATCTCAGTTCCCCCAACCAAGATTCGAACCTCAAACTCCCCGGCATCTGCTGTGAGAGTAGCGTGCTAGACCATGCGGCCACCGAAGTGGTTGTCAACCTAATAGGCTAGCCCGTGGGATGTAAAACTTTTTTTCATTTTATTTACTATTTTTTTTCTAACGAATTTTAATGCTATGTCAAAAAGAACCATTTGTCTGTCTCACACGAGAATGAACAGAATACTTTGCTTATGTTATTGTTGCAGGCTACGACAACGTGTATCTCGTGTGAGACAGACAAATGGTTCTTTTTGACATAGCATTTATATATATATATATGTATCACACGAGAATGAACAGGGGCCTGTGCCTTTGTCATTGTTCAAGCGAGTATGTGTCTCCCACGAAAATGAACAGGGTCCTGTATTTATTTCATTGTTCCAGGCTACTCCAGCGCCTCCGGAGTCGGCGGCTCGCTGACGTACTCCGGACCTCCACCACCCGTCCAACACATCAGCTCCTCCGGGTTCGGCGGGTCCGCGCCTTCGCAGCTGTACGGCGATCCTTACAAGAGGACGGGCACCGGCGCGTCGGCGCCGTCTAAGCTACAGCGTCAGTATAACTACCTTATTTATCGAAGCCCGGTTCAAACTATTGTTAGATTGTGACTACATTATGCAATTTCGATTAACTTTTATGTCGAAAAGGACTGTTTGACAAAATGTTTCTGAGAAGGAACTGCTTCTGTTTGTTTTTTCCAAAATGTCTAACGTGACGTCACTTCAAAAGCTTATAGGGTTGATATTGCAAAACTACAGTCCGAATTAGATATAAAGGAACCTTTTGTAACAGTTCTAAAGGTTTTTTTTTAGCACCGCGTCTTACTAACCATTCAGTTTACACGCCTATGTATTAATTACGCTAATTATATTAGGGATTAGGAAGGTTATATTTATATTATTATTATTATCACCGCGTCTTACTACCCGTTCGGGTTATACGCACTTACGCTAATGTGTAATGGTAGGGTGATTGTGAGATGAAATGGAGGACCTACAGTTTAACGTGGAATCCGAACCACGGTGGAGGCCTGGCATTCCTCACATTCACAAGTTGTGATTAATACACGTCTTGTCAGAGGTGAAGGAAGGGTTTGGCAATCAGATAAATCTGTATCGGGACCAAGGATTGAACCCCGGCCCCCAGCACTGAGGTCTCACACCTTGACCACTAGACCACCAGGTCACCTGTTATATTTATAGGAAGTGTACTCGAATTAGTGTTGAGGAAGAGTAGAAAAACATTTATCAAAAAATCACCCTCAGCACACCCAACCGGGAATCAAACCTTTATCTCCCCGTCATCGGCGGTCTAGTATAATGCGAGAGTAACGCCTTAAGCCATGCGGCCATCTGAGTGGTTACTTCTAAAGTTACTAAAACCATTTTCATAATTATTATAACGTCAAGTTACGCGTTCTGTAAAAGTCACCTTTGGCTGTAAAATAACGTAAAATGTTATAAATGTTTACTACAAAAAAAAAGTGATTTATATTTTATAAAAGGTTCTTATAGCAAAATCTTACTATAGCATAGCTGTAGCATTTAAAACTAGGAGGAATTTTTACTAAAATACCAATATTTTTGTATTATTAATGAAACCAGCAATCGCTTAGCAATAATAGTACAGAGTTAAGTTAATTAACTTAATCTTCGGTTAGATCTAGACCTAGATTTACTAAGGAGAGGGATTTGTTTTCCATATAGCATTTAGACCTATCTCTTTAGTACAGTGCCAGAAACAACCATCAGCGATGAACTCTTATTAAGATAACGGATGAAAGTTCTATTAATATGACTGTATCCTCGAACATTTTATGAATGTCGTCTAGAAATTATTATTATTAAAAAAACACGCTAGACTATAGTGAAATTTCGGTTAAAAGAAACTTATAGAAAATAAACTAATTTTTTTTTTTACTGTCAACATCGAAAACATGTTACTGTATTACTCATGTTATTTTATAGGTTTTGATAATAATAACTATCAAAAGTGACAGCTGAAGAACCCATAAATTGAAGTATGAAAACGGGAAAGTAGATATAGTATAGTTTCTAGATGTCACATAAGATTCTTTCTATGAAAATCGGACTGTAGTTTAAATGTTATCTCAACTCTCCTTGCAAGTAAACTTGTTCCACCTAGAAGCTATTTGGAAGAGTCTTTCCTTTGAAAATAAAAATGTTTAGATGATTATAGAAGCTTATAAAAATAGTCATTATCTGGATATTTTTTTAAAAATTAAGAAGTTATTTGAAGTTATTTAAAGAAGTCTTACCCCGGATTTTTTTTAAAAAATGATGTACTAGAAGCTATTTTGAATGGTCTTTGCCTGAAGTGTCCTAAAGTGAAGCTTAGGCCCATAAAAACCACACACACGAAAGGAACCAAAACGTGTTTGTGAAATTTAACAGGGATAATTTTCACATAAACTATTGTTATTGATTGTAGCTATCTCTTTTTTTATTTTTATTAATTGGTCAGGTATTTAATGTGAGTTAGAAAACGCAGCCTGGACCAAATGAACACGTTCAAGTCCATCCTAGGCCTGCAGGCGATTCCAGTCTGGTTTTTTGTTCGACGTGAGAAGGATTTCTCCGCGGCACCCTACTTCCTCGCGGGCGCGCGTACACACACACCCCACCACACACACACACACACACACACACACACACACACACACACACACATACACACACACCGCGCGCGCGCGCTCCAACTTACAGGAAGTAAACACATTTAGTTCTTGTTTTGTTTATATTCTGTTAATTAGGAACACTCTAATTTCCAATAGATCTACTTTTCCTGGTGCCATAAACCATCTTACTAGACCCTACCTATCGGGGGCCCCCCGGTTAAGCGAGAGTCACTGCGCAGACGTTCAGCAATAACAAATATTTTTTTCCTACAATATATTATTTCAAAATATGGTTCATGCCAATATAAAGTCGAAAGGTTCCGACAGGGTCTTTTTTTTATTTAACGACTCCATAGTTGGGGTTTTATTAAAAGAAAAAAAAAGATGAGTGAATATGTGACAATTAGCTAATTTTCAACTACTATTTAATTATATTTGTGGATCTACGTGATTAGGCTTATTAAAAAGGGCTTTAGATTTAGTCTTCTCTCAAAAAATTCAGTAATTTTTAGTAGGCTCAAAGATAAAAATTTTAAGATATTTGAGAGCTAGCAGCGAGCTTTCCTCTTTACCTTGAGATATGAAGATTCGTAGCTCCATCCCCCCTCCTCCATCTTTCTTATTGACATGACAAAGGTGGTTGTAGGTGAAGGGTGAAAAGGAGTATAAGATTAAACATAATATGGAAGTATTTCCAGAAATGACACAGACCATTGTATTTTAAGTCGTGTGGCCTGATAGTGATTGATAATTTATCGCTGACCGAGGCTGCCGCCTTACGAGACGGAGGGGGATATTCAAAATTCCTTCTACTCGAAATTATAGTAATTATTAAACAAATGTATTCCGTCTCAATGCCTAAGCTTGTAGCTTATTTTAATATTATAAAATTCATAGCACCTACAGTTCCAATCTTGTTTTAAAAAAGTATTTAAATTGCTTTAAGAGGAATTTAATGTAAAACAAATCTCCTAGTCATCTCATGACCTTCGTAGGTAGGAATCCCCCACTCCCCTAATCATTTTTGGTCCAGCCCTGCCTGAATATATGTCGAGGGTGTTTAAGGAATTTAATGACAACATTTTCTCTTCATTTAAAAAAAAGTTTCTCATCTATATGTCGCTATGCTCATGACAGATATTCAACAAATGTTGATATCTCAGTGTGAATAAAATTAAGCTCTTTTATGTTTCTACTGAAGAAATATTTTCCCCAAAAAATGTTTTGACATAAAAACTGCAAAAACACTGGCTTTTTCTCGCGTTTTCTACATCGCCACCGAAATGCCCTCGGAGAAAATACACGCAAACATCGGAGAGATAAAAAGACGAAAATATCGGCTTTCTCGATCTCCTTTCTAACTGGTTTTATAAGAGCAGGAGAGTGACAGGCCAGTAAACATTAGAACGTTAATAGTGACAAAGACAAAAAAAGCATGTAAATTACAATGTGTTAGCTTTCTCATATTATATGTAAACAAATGCATAGTCTTTCCATTACGTTCTAATTCCAACAAAGTTAATTAATAACTTAAACTAGCAAATAACATCTCGTCAATTAATAGTTTAACCCGCCTCGGTGGTGTAGTTGGCTAAGCGCTAGTTGTGTTGAGCTCGACCACCGAGGACGAGGAGATCGAGGTTCGAATCTCGGTCGGGTGAACTGGGGGGGGTGGTTTTCCTAAATGGTTTTCCACTCTCCCTCCACGCAAATGCGGGTTCACTTCCTCTAAATTCAACCTTTCCCAATTCCTAATCCATTAGTGTAATTAGTACTTAAGCGTACAACCCGAACGGGTAGTAAGACGCGGTGCTAAAATAAATAATTAATGGTTTAAAAAAAAACAATATTTGAGGTATTTAACGTGCACTTTCTGAACCAACTGATTATATTAGCACGCGACTTATAAACCAACATATAATCTAGAAGATACACAACATCCAGCCCTCCAAACGTTAATTCATCACTGTGAAAAAGGAAACCTACATGTCACCAATGATACAATTTTCAGCCATATCAGGAATCAAACCCGGGACCCTTAGCCCAATAGACAAACACGCTACAGACTGAGCTAAGGTTTCGGATGGGCCTAGTCAATAAAATAAAATAAAAAATCTCTCATATGCATAGAGTTATTTCAGAGATAATTGGCACTATTTCTCAATTCTTAGAAATATTTATACTACTTTAAGAAGGGTGGGGTCAATCTGTCTGTTATAATATAAGTTGAATATATTAATTTTTTAACGATGTGGGATAAATTTGATAGAATTGCAAGGCGCGCCAAGTTGAAGGAAGGCTAGCCACTATTTATTTTTAATGTTTAAATGGTTCCAAATATAATTTTAGTGATATATTTTTGATATTTAATAACGGGCTGAATGTTGGGTCTGGTCTAGATTTGGTCGTGTGTTCATATAAACAGTCGGTTCAGAAAGCTCACCTAAAATACCTCAAATCACACATAGTAATGGGCTAGATTTCAGTGTCCAGGTGTCATTTTTTTTTAAATAATCAATTATTATTTATAGTAAAAATCCAATGTTAATAGTTTTAAAATATTCAATTTTCTTTTCCTCTTGTTTCAAAATAGCCGTTATAATAACCTCCACTATACATCTTTACGAATACTTTTTACTGAAGGAATTAAGTTCCTAGACTGAGGAAACTTTTTGTCATTGTTATTGAAATGTTATCGTTAATTCCTATTTAAATAAACAAAACTGATCGTTGTTTGCATATAAAAGGAATAATCAATTTCATGAAAAAAAAAAAAGATTAATTTAGTTTCGCGAATGTACTATGAATCCAAAAACGATACAATTAACTTAATTATAATTAAATTTATAAAACTATATAGAACAATAAAAGTTTTATATCAGTATAACTTATATGAGGAGAAACAAGATTAGGAATAAAGTTATCTGGGAAAGAGTGGGGGGTACATGGGATAGTAGAGGAAGTAAGACTGAGATGTTATGGGCATGAAATGAGGATGGAAAAGGAGAGGATGACAAAGAGAAAGATGGAAATTAAGTATTTAGTAAAAATACCACAAGGGAGGCCAAGAAAGAGATGGGAGGAGCAGATAACAAAGTGCGCAAGAGAGAAGAGAAGAATGGAAGCGATTAAAAGAGGAACAATGGTGGAAGGATAGAGGAAGATGGAGTCATTTTATTAAACTGACCTGGCCACAGGCTGGAAACAGTTGATGATTATGATGATAGCTTATATGATATTTATATATAAATATATATTAAATTATTTTAATAAGCCCATTTCCGGTGATTGAGAAAAATACGCTAACAAATCTTTTAATATAAATTGCATCATTCATTGCACAAAACCTCTAGTATAGTAAAATGTTATCAATGTTGACCGTAAAAAAATTATGCTTTTTTTTTAATTTCTTAAAAAAAAAATTTCACTTGCTATCAGAATCGTACTATCTCTGTCCTGTCAATGCAATGATCCTGTGTTCAGTACCAGAAGGCGCCACGGCGGGCCTGCTGCTCCTCAAGCCAATCAACGTGCCTTCCTCCAACCACAGGTCGCAGGCGCGCAGCTCGTCCAACTCCGACGTGTTTGCGTCAGCGGCCTCCTACCTGACGCCATCTTACGTCCCCTCGCCCAGCTACACCGTCTCTTCTCCCAGCTTCTACTCGTTCTAACGTTTGTTCTAACGTTCTATATGAGAGGTGAGAATGATGCCATCAGACAGGAGAACTGATAGGAATATTTTAAAAATTTAAAAATAATAATTTATAAATATATATATATATAATGAAAAACCACCTTCAGTATACTAACCACCCGCCTCGGTGGCGTAGTTGGCTAACGCGCCAGTCGTGTTGAGCCAGATCACCGAGGACGGGGGGGGGGGTTCCTAAATGGTTTTCCACTCTCCCTCCACGCAAATGCGGGTTCACTTCCTATAAATTCAGCTTCCCAATTCCTAATCAATTAGTGTAATTAGTACTTAAGCGTATAAACCCAAACGGGTAGTAAGACGCGGTGCTAAATAATAATAATAATAGTATACCAACCGGTATTCGAACCTCAACAGGCTGGTCTAGCACTAAAGTGATGCCTCAGACCATTCGGCCAGTGACGCAGGTAAGTAATTTATAAATTAATATATTAATATAGTAGAGATTAATATAATATACATATATATATATTACCCTCTGATATATATATATATATATATATACGTAGTTAATATATATTCTAACTAATTATATATATATACCCTCTGATGTATGTATATATACATTAGAGGGTTAATATTATTAATTAATTATTTATCTCTACTATATGAATTTATAAATAATTATATATTTATAATTAGAATATATATTATTATGTATATATTATCAGCCGGTAATATTACTACATTTTTTATCCAATTCAGTGGCCGAATGGTTTAAGGCATCACTCTCATGTTAGTCTGTACCTATGAAGCTGAAGAGATCTAGGTTCGAACCCCAGTCGGGTATATTGATGGTGGCTTTATTCATAAATGGTTTCCCACGCTCCTTTCACGCAAATGCGGGTGATAATATATCTTATCACCGCGTCTTACTACCTGTTCAGGTCAAAGACATATAATATGATAGTTACTTTAATGGGGTCGGTATGAGGAAGGGAGCATTTTAGAGGCAATCTACCCGCATTTGCGTGAAAGGAGAGTGGGAAACCATTTAGTAAAAACCACCCTCTGTATACCCAACCGGGGTTCAAACCCAAATCTCTTGAGCTTCAGCAGTACAGTCTGACACTAGAGTGATGCCTTAGACCATTCGGCCACTGAAGCGGGTAAATAGTATTAATATAAAGATTAATAATAATTCGTAATATTAACCGTTGATGTTTTTATTTTAAAATAACAAAGTATCTTAGTAAATAAGCGGAGTAAGTATTTAGGGCCTAATTATAACTATTCAAGAGTATGACAATTTAGC
This sequence comes from Timema podura, assembly GCA_033556935.1. NCBI lineage: Eukaryota > Metazoa > Arthropoda > Insecta > Phasmatodea > Timematidae > Timema > Timema podura. The sequence continues at coordinate 15,190,422 of JAVRXN010000007.1, read as the reverse complement.
TCAGTCGGTAGCGAGTCTGACTACTGAGTTAAGGTTCCTGGGTTCGATTCCCAAAATAGCTGAAAAGTGTATAATTAGTGAATTTCATAGTGATGAATTAAAGGCCCGGGACTGGGTGCTGTGTATGTGCTAGGCTTAAGTTAACCTATAAGTCATGTGCTCAGTTCAAAAACTGCACGTTAAATACATTTTTTTAAATACAGAAAAAATATTCCGGATTTATAAAATTAATAATATATAAATTTATAATTGTTACAACTAACTATATGGCGTCAGCCTATAAGCAAGCTATACCGACCGAGCATCCGCCGTATGTTGGCGAAGATAGCGCCAACATTTATGGATATAGGGTGTCATATGGTCAGCAAAACGAGCCCTCAGTTTTCTAACCCGGGACCGCCACTTCTTTATTCAAGTAGCGCCTCAATAATTGTCTTCACGAGGCTGAGTTGAGCTGGTTTTAGACTGACTGCCTCTCAGAAAAATCTGGAAGCGCTGATGAACGAACCCGGGACTGTAGCCAGGAACTGTAATAAAATACTACTATACAGTAGGTTTCTGGTACGAAATCAAGCCTTTCAGAAACAGATTTCTATCAAAATCATAGCATTCAAACATTACTAACGGCGTCTATTGTACTTTCACTATGTTTAACGAATTATTTTAATGCTGTATCCTCTAACTAATCATTCTCAAATATCTACTTTTTTTTTGTTAATTTTTATAATATTCTAATAATATGGTAAAATATTATAATTCCTAACCTATGAAAATTGCACTGTGACTCAGTGGACCTAGTTCGATTAAGTCAGGGTCTGTGAAAGTGAATAGGTTTATTTTTACCGTATATAATGTTAAGCGACATGGGGTATGACTGCTATAAATGGCCTGTAATTACGTTAGGATAAGTATCTTATGTCCTACATGGGAACAAAACGAGCCGGTCCCATTCTTGGACATCACAGAAATTTAATTATAAGAAAGCATTTATTACCAACCAGCCACTTTTCCGTGTCTTGCCCTGTGTGACGGATACTGTTATTAAACACAAAATGTCCAAAATATGTTACAAGTTTCGTTTCGCTCCGGTGTCAATGTTTCGTAATTATTCTGGTTAATCTTCCGAGTAATTTGAGAAGCGTGAAAACAAAACAAAACCCAACAAAAAAACAGGTGTGTTACTCAACGATGCAGATGAGCCGGACTTCTTCTGCCGAAGGCCGAGTCTAATTAAATCTACTCCAGTTTATACGACAGAAGGTCCTTGAGGAAATAGAGGTAACTAATTTATCGCTTGCTTAGGGAAGGTTAACACCTAATTAGATCTTTATTTTTTTCAAACGAAAGAAAGTGATATTTTCTAAAAGTTTATTTTTTTTAGCGCCACGTCTTACTACCTGTTCAGGCTATACGCATATGAACTAATTACGATAATGAGTTAAGGATGAGGATGGTTGAATTTAGAGGAAGTGTACCCGCATTTGCATTGAGGAAGAGTGGAACACAATTTTTAGGGGAAAAAACTCAATACACCCGACTGGCATTCGAACACAGATCTTCCTGTCATCGGCCCACAAGTCCAACACGAAAGTGACACCTGATACCAGCGGCCGCCGAAGAAGGTTTCTAAAAATTGATACCCGACGCGGAGTTCTTAGGACATTTTTAAATTGGTGTTTGTCAGGAACGCCCGGGTAAAGCTTCTGTTAAAGAAATAGGTTTAGACGTGAACGTTGAAATGAAGTATATGATCGCAGAAAGAACACAGATTGGGGACAATAGTTTGGAGATTGTTTCGAACAACATATGATTTGACAGGATTAGTGAGTTAAATATTTAGGAACAATTTTAACTAGCAATAAAAATATTAGATCGGAAATTAGGAAAATAATACAGTTGGGAAATACATGCTATTACTAAGTCAATAAGTTGTTGACATCTCGCTAGTTGTCAAGGAATGTAAAACTAAGAATATACAAAACAATAATTTTACCGGTTGATCTCTATGGGTGTTAAACATGGTCTCCTTACATGACGAAAACAAATTTAACGTGTTTAAAAGCAAGGTGTTTAGGAAGATGTTTGGTCCAAAAAAGGATGAGGCTACTTGGGAGTGGAGGAGGCTACCTAATGATGAGTTACATACCCTGTACTCATCACAATACATTGTTAGGATGATAAAGTTTTGTAGATTACGGTGGGCAGGACAGGCAGCGTGAATGGAAGATTCTAGAACCTTGTTCAGGGTCTGACTGGTAAACACAATGGTAAGAAACCATTGGGAGGACCTAGACGCAGATCGGAGGATAACATTAGGATAGACCTGAAAGAGATAGGGTGTAATAAGAGGAACTGGATAGAACTAGCTCAAACTAGAGATAAGGTGAAATGAGGTAGACTGGGTAGAACTAGCTCAAGCTAGAGATAGGGTGTAATGAGGTGGACTGGATAGAACTAGCTCAAGATAGGGATAGGGTGTAATGAGGTGGACTGGATAGAACTAGCTCTAGAGAGAGACAGGGTGAAATGAGGTAGACTGGATAGAACTAGCTCAAGCTAGAGATAGGGTGTAATGAGGTGGACTGGATAGAACTAGCTCAAGATAAGGATAGGGTGTAATGAGGTGGACTGGATAGAACTAGCTCAAGATAGAGATAGGGTGTAATGAGGTGGACTGGATAGAACTAGCTCTAGAGAGAGACAGGGTGAAATGAGGTAGACTGGATAGAACTAGCTCAAGCTAGAGATAGGGTGTAATGAGGTGGACTGGATAGAACTAGCTCAAGATAAGGATAGGGTGTAATGAGGTGGACTGGATAGAACTAGCTCTAGATAAGGATAGGGTGTAATGAGGTAGACTGGATAGAACTAGCTCAAACTAGAGATAAGGTGAAATGAGGTAGACTGGGTAGAACTAGCTCAAGCTAGAGATAGGGTGTAATGAGGTGGACTGGATAGAACTAGCTCAAGATAAGGATAGGGTGTAATGAGGTGGACTGGATAGAACTAGCTCTAGATAGAGATAGGGTGTAATGAGGTGGACTGGATAGAACTAGCTCAAGATAGGGATAGGGTGTAATGAGGTGGACTGGATAGAACTAGCTCAAGATAGGGATAGGGTGTAATGAGGTGGACTGGATAGAACTAGCTCAAGATAAGGATAGGGTGTAATGAGGTGGACTGGATAGAACTAGCTCAAACTAGAGATAAGGTGAAATGAGGTAGACTGGGTAGAACTAGCTCAAGCTAGAGATAGGGTGTAATGAGGTGGACTGGATAGAACTAGCTCAAGATAGGGATAGGGTGTAATGAGGTGGACTGGATAGAACTAGCTCTAGATAAGGATAGGGTGTAATGAGGTGGACTGGATAGAACTAGCTCAAGCTAGAGATAGGGTGTAATGAGGTGGACTGGATAGAACTAGCTCAAGCTAGAGATAGGTTGTAATGAGGTGGACTGGATAGAACTAGCTCAAGATAGGGATAGGGTGTAATGAGGTGGACTGGATAGAACTAGCTCAAGATAAGGATAGGGTGTAATGAGGTGGACTGGATAGAACTAGCTCAAGCTAGAGATAGGGTGTAATGAGGTGGACTGGATAGAACTAGCTCAAGATAAGGATAGGGTGTAATGAGGTAGACTGGATAGAACTAGCTCAAACTAGAGATAAGGTGAAATGAGGTATACTGGGTAGAACTAGCTCAAGCTAGAGATAGGGTGTAATGAGGTGGACTGGATAGAACTAGCTCAAGATAGGGATAGGGTGTAATGAGGTGGACTGGATAGAACTAGCTCTAGAGAGAGACAGGGTGAAATGAGGTAGACTGGATAGAACTAGCTCAAGCTAGAGATAGGGTGTAATGAGGTGGACTGGATAGAACTAGCTCAAGATAAGGATAGGGTGTAATGAGGTGGACTGGATAGAACTAGCTCTAGATAGAGATAGGGTGTAATGAGGTGGACTGGATAGAACTAGCTCAAGATAGGGATAGGGTGTAATGAGGTGGACTGGATAGAACTAGCTCAAGATAGGGATAGGTGGTGTACTTTTGTAGGTGCGGCAATGAACTATTGAGCTCCTAATGCTGTAGAGTAAGTAATTTCAGTAGTTTGCAACTTTTCAGCGTATAAGCTATCGGGGAAATGCCCTAATAGATAAATACATATTATATAATAATTAATACTATATTAGAATTTGTGTTTTTATATTCCCCAATTTTATTACCCTCCAACCCTTCGTTCGATTTTCTTCCCCAATGGAATTCTTTAAAAGGTAAAAGTAACAACCGTGCCAAATTTGGATTAAATCCATGAGTGCTCGAATGAAAAAACTAAAATTTTCTATTTGAGATTTGATTTCAAATTGTTATTAACAACTTTGAATCATCAATACCCCGAGATAAAAACTATAAAATGTAGATTTCCTCTCATCACCTCTCCAACACCTTTCTTTCCATTTTGTTCTCTTCAATAAACTTTTGAAAAATATTATTTTCAATGGGTTCTACAACTAATTTTTTTTTTTTTTCGAATCTTTGAATCCCGAATATTTACTATTTTGTACACACACTACCTAGTCACATGACTTAGAAAATTACCACTTAGGACCTTACAGACAGTTGTCAAACTCCTAATAGGCTGTGATTATAGTGGAAGCGTATTCAATGCGAATGAAACGAACACGTGTTGCTTGCACATCCGGGGATGGTTACATTAGAAGAGAATTAGTCGCACGAATCGCTTGAAGTTCAAACAAGTTTGTTTCGTTCGCGCGAACGACATTTATCTCAGAGATTTGGACATGATGAAAGTGGTAAACAGTAAAAATATGAAGTTTGAAACACTTATTAGTTTTGGTTATAAAAAGACATTCGGTAGTAAGGTATTCATGAAATTTGGTGGGTTGAGTGGATAGCTCTTCATGTAATACATAAATTCACCTAAATTTCATTGAGAAAATAAAGGGTTCATCCATTATTCTCTAAAATGGGGAACTTAAAATAATTATATTCTAACAAATATAATATTAAGGCGGGATCCATTTACTTAAAACAAAGGGCTATTCCAAAATATTTTCGCGCGAGTACGCTTCCAGTGTAACCAACTCATTAGCCCAGTCAGATTCATATCCACCTCCTGAGTCAAGAGTTTCTTGGTGTGATTACCGGCATAGTTGAAAAATGTATTATCAGTCAAGTTTAGACTCCCTTTCCCCAGTGATGAATTAACGACCGGAGATTGTTGTCAAAGCCGATAATTAACTTAGTTTGTTTGTCGTGTATTGGTATAATGAGTTAGTTTAGAAAGTGTACGTTGAATATTCCTAGTAGTAATTTAAAAAAAATAGATTTTAAGATGGGATGAAAGGGGACGCGAGAAAGGGCCTTTTTTTTTCATTTTTATGATAAAACATTTTTGTCCAAAATAAATAAAATATTGCTCCAGTTTAAACATAGAGTTTAATTTTCTTCACGTGGTGATCTCAACATTTCCTGAATATCTGTCATGAGCATGGTGGCATTATCCAACAAACTTTTTAAATTAAGAGAAAAAGTTGTCATTAAATTCCAGAACACCCTTGACAGATATTCAAGAAATTTTGAGGCCACCATGTGAAGAAAATTAAATTATATGTTTGTACTGGAGCAATATTTTATTTATTCTAGCCAAAAAGAAGGTTTTGCCATAAAAATTGCAAAAACCCTGATCTTTTCTCGCGTCCCCTTCCACCCCACCTTAACAAATTGAATAGCAAGATAAATCCGCATAAAAATAGTAAATATATTCACAAGTACCCTACGGAGTCGAACTAAGATACCTTAGACTTATAGTCAACCACTTTAAACCTTGAACCACGGGAACTGGCTGAAATATGCGGTCACTAAAATTGTAATCTTACCTAGATTTTACTTTATATTTTTTAAAAGAACGGTACGGGTTTTTTGTTTCGGAGACATGCCTAGTTTTGATTCGTGAGTGACTCGGTCGTCTTTGAGAGCTAGAAAGTAGCCTCTCGAGTGTATCTGGTTCAAATCCGGGCTGAATACGTCATGTTAGTTTTCCCAAGACGTAAACAGTTTGTAATTATGTAGAGGAAGCGAGACTGAGATGGTATGGGCATGTAATGAGGATGTTGAGTACATGGATAGTAGGAAGCAAGCTGAGATGGTATGGTCATGTAATGAGGATGTTAGAGTACATGAGATAGTAAGGAAGCAATATGAGATGTATGGTCATGTAATGAGGATTGGAGTACATGAATATAGAGGAAGCATATGAGATGGTAGGCAGTGAATGAGATGTGAGTTAGAGATAGTAGAGAGCAAGACTGAGATGGTATGGGCGTGTAATGAGGATGTTGGTAGTATATGAGATAGTAGAGGAAGCAATGATGAGATGGTATGGCATGTAATGAGGATGTTGGAGTACATGAGATAGTAGAGGAAGCAATACTGAGATGGTATAGGCATGTAATGAGGATGTTGGGTACATAGATAGTAGAGGAAGCAAGACTGAGATGGTATGGGCATGTAATGAGGATGAGAAAAGAGAGGATTCCAAAGAAAATTATGAAAATGAAGTATGTAAGAAAAAGATCGGAAGGGAGGCAAAGAAAGAGATGGGAGGAGCAGATATCAAAAATTGTGCAAGTGAAAGAAGAAGGGTAAGTAATTAAAGGAAAGGAGAATGGAGGAAGGATAGAGGAAGATGGAGGCATTTTATTAAACTGACCTGGCTAAAGGCTGGAAACTGTTGATGATGATGACACGAAGGATGTGCCCACAAATGTTTAATCTCAAAAATACTCTGAATGGAGGAAATTTTAATATGTAGAATTAAGAATTAGAATAGAAATTTTCCACCTTATTTAATTGAATTCCTAACGTACATTTCCAGTATCTAGAGCTTTTTGAGGAACTGTCATTGAGAAAATTGGCGCTTGATGCGTAAACTGTCCAGATTCTTTATCTTTTTATCACTACTTCTTACTACTGTTCAGGTTATACGCATATATGATAATAATGCTAATGAAGTAGGGATGGGAAGGAATCATTTTTAGAGGTAATGTACCCAAATTTGCATGGAAGGAAGGAAAACCAAATTAGGAAACCTCTCAATAGGTCTGACGGGGTATTGAACCCCCAATCTCCCCGTCATCATCAGGCCAGTCCAACACGAGAGTGAAGTCTTAGACTATTTGACCACTGAAGTGGGTAGATACTTATTCATTAAATGGGAAAAGGTGGTTGCTACATTATTATGTTTTTGATTTGTTTAGAATATCCGTAAGAATGGGAACTTTCGGGAAAATATTTTATGCATATATAATATACAGTATATAAATATAATATTATATACTGTATATTATATTTCCTCGCTTCCTCCTCACTTTCCTCCTCTTGGTAGAAAGAATCTTTAAAAAACATAAACATATTTTTTGAAGTCAATATTGATATAGTTCTATAAATTTATTAAAATAATTTGATAGGTATTGATAATACCAGGGGTGTATGGGAGCGGACCGTGAACGCCGTTCCAACACTGCTTTTCGTGGAAAAATATTCAAAATATATATTTATTTTTGTAAAGTTTTATACTATGCAATTATAAGCTAACTAATTGGTTTTATATCAATATTATATTAAAACTTTTTTCATACTATGAATCAATACATTCTGATGAAATTTACTGTTTATATGTGAATTTTAGGAATTTTAGGGGAAGTGCACTAAGTAATTTTCTGCCTTAGTAGCCATTAAAAAACGCTCCAAATGGCTTCTAAAGGCATTTATGTTTGTGAAATTCTTTCGGCTACAGCGCCCCCCCCCCCCAACCCCTCTTTCAACTTTGGGGTGGTTACGGCCTTGGGTTCCGGTTCTCTTAATTTATGACTACACCACTGGATAATACCTATCAAAAGTGAAAACAGATCACATGACATGTCTTATAAAGATGGTATTAGTAACATTTATCAATGTCAAATAAGTTACTTTCTATCTGAATCGGAATTTACACAGTCCGCTGGGTTTTATGACCTTGACGGCGAACTTGTGATGATATTAAATTATTTCTGACATCGTCCAATCTCGAACCGGTATCCTTTAAACCTGTAGTTGGGCCCACCTTGTGACTACTCTGTCGTAGAATGGGTCTTTCACCTGTTGGGAGGAGTAATTAATATGGCAGTCTGCCTTGCACGTTTATTCCGGCATTGACCTTTCCTTCAGCCGGTTTATAAAAAAAAAAAACACGATTTCTCACTTTCACCTTCATGAAAACAAGTTTTTTTTTCTTCCTTTCAAATCATAAGACATTTATTTTATTTTATCTCTGAGTTTAAGAATAAACCATATTTACTAACCCGCTTCAGTGACCACGTGGTCTAAAAGCGCTACTCTCAGTGACAATAGATAGACTGTCAATACGAAGAGATTGACGTTCGAATCTCGGTCGGGTGTACTGAGGGGTGGTTTTTCCAAAATGGTTTTCCACTCTCCCTTCACGCATACTTCCTCTAAATATAACATTACTAATCTCTACATAAGTGTATAATCCAAACGGGTAGAAAGACGCGGTGCTTAAAAAAATACTATTATAAAACTTTGAACTCTTGAAATGGAATTTTTAACCATGCTGTAAGCTCAAAATGATAATAAATTAAAAATATTTCTTACATTATGTTTTCTTTAACATGGACCCCCGTCCACCCAACAGCTTCTGTACGGTAAGCGGATCTTATTTATGAACCAACGCGGAATGATTTTCCTTTTTATCAAAGCTACTTTAATTCGGGAATGTTGTATGTAGTCCCATTTCACTGCCTTAAATTCAAAATTTTTCACAGAGGGTCCAATTTTTTAAAGATTTTTTTTTTACATCATTTAATGTTTTACCACCTGTGGCCTGGGTCAATTTCTATTCAAGACATATATTTTCCATACCCGGCTTGCTAGTCCTGTCATAACTTCATATGGCTTATAATCTAACTTAAGACTAGGACAGGCACAACATCCAGTCCCCCAGCCGTTAATTCATCACCGTGTAAGGGTAAGCCCACATTTCATCAAGGATACATTTTTTAGACCGGGCGAGGAATCAAAACCGGGACCCTTGGCTCAACACACCGATACGCTACCGACTAAACTATGTGTTTAACTACAAAATAAATTTCCGAGGTGGATGAATACATAACTACTCGAATTTTGAGTATTTTCTATTTTTAAACTATAGGAAAAAAACCTTACCGTACATGAAGAAATAAATTAAAGTGTTCGAAAACAAGGTGCTTGGGAAGATATTGGGTCCAAAACGGGATGAATATACAGAGAAGTGGAGGAGGTTACATAATGGAGAGTTACATAATCTGTACTCATCACAAGACGTTGTTAGGATAGTAAAATCTTGTAGATTATGGTGGGAAGGATATGCAGTACGAATGAAGGAATTTAGAACCATCTTCAGGGTAATGACTGACAAACCCAATGAGAAGAGACCACTGGGAAGACCTAGGCGCAGATGGGAGGATAACATTAGAATGGACCTGAAAGAGATAGGCTGTAATGAGGTGGACTGGATAGAATTAACTCAATATAAGAATAGGGTGTAATGAGGTAGACTGGATAGAATTAGCTCAAAATAGTGATAGGGTGTAATGAGGTAGACTGGATGGAACTAGATAGAGATAGGGTGTAATGAGGTAGACTCAATAGAACTAGCTCAAAATACGGATAGGGTGTAATGAGGTGGACCGGATAGAACTAGCTCAAGATAGAAATAGGGTGTAATGAGATGGACTGGATAGAATTAGCTCAATATAGAAATAAAGTGTAATAAGGTGGACTGGATAGAACTAGCTCAAGATAGGGATAGGTGTAATGAGGTAGACTGGATAGAACTAGTTCAAGATAGGGATAGGGTGTAATGAGGTGGACTGGATAGAATTAGCTCAATATATAAATAGGGTGTAATAAGGTGGACTGGATAGAACTAGCTCAAGATAGGGATAGGGTGTAATGAGGTAGACTGGATAGAACTAGCTCAAGATAGTGGTAGGTTGTAATTAGGTGGACTGGATAGAACTATCGCAAGATAGAAATAGGATGTAATGAGGTGGATTGGATAGAACTAGCTCAAGATAGGGATAGGTGTAATGAGGTGGACCGGATAGAACTAGCTCAAGATAGAAATTGGGTGTAATGAGGTGGTCTGGATAGAACTAGCTCAAGATAGGGATATGTGTTGTACTTATTTTTAATCGTGGCAATGTGTCTAATGCTATAGAGTGAGTGATCAAAGAAAAATTCAAACTTAGCGTGAATTGACTATACAGTAGTTGGCTGGTAATCACGCTATCATAGATAGAAGCCGCTTGTTGATGATGATAGTCCAGGGAAGAAAGTGAATGTGGAGAGAAAGGTCCATAATAAACAGAACTGGTTTGTTACTGGTCAACAAGTGAGCGAGTGACCCGTCACGCCTGTGCCTTTCTCCCGTCCTGAAACAGGAGGAGGCCAAATTTACTTTCGTTCGTTTTAAACAACAACAACAACACTACGTCATACCCACATCGGTGGACATGCGGGATAAGGTGTCAACTTTGTCTGGTCTTGTTTGATGATGATCGTGGAGGTTGGGTTTTTGAATCTCAGCTGAATACATTTGTCGATTTTTTTTCCTAAACATTTTTTCCCCCACTTTCCCTTCACGCAAATACGACTACATTTAATCTAAATTTTACCTTTCCCACCCCCTAGTTTTCTTAGTGTAAACTAATCGGATAGCGTAAGACAAGGTGCTATTTTTTTTAATGACGTCATGGACATTACAAAATGGCATTAAGTGAGTGGTGTTTTCTATCCTTTATATACACTAACGCGCTTGCATTTTCTCTTTTTTAAGAGTCCTGCTCGCGGATGATTAACCGGGATATTAAATGCAATGTGCTGAGGGTCCGGGGTTCAATCCTCGGTCCCGGCACAGATTTATCTGATTGCCAAACCCTTCCCTCACCTCTGACAAGATGTGTATTAATCACAACTTGTGAATGTGAGGAATGCCAGGCCTCCACCGTGGTTCGGATCCCACGTTAAACTGTAGGTCCTCCATTTCATCTCACAATCACCCCACCATTGCACATTAGCGTAAGTGCGTATAACCCGAACGGGTAGTAAGACGCGGTGCTAATAGTAATTAAATGCAAGCTCGAAATATCAAACTGTTAATCAAAGCGAATTCTTTCCTACAACACCAAAAATAAGGCTTGACTAGTTTATTAAACTAAAAGTTTCGAAATAATACATTGGACGCCTAAGTTTTTTTATTTAATTAATTTATTAGAGGTATTTAACGTGATCTTTTTGAATCGACTGATTATATAAGCACATGAGAATTTCTATAAGCGAAAGGGCCTGCCAATTTGGCCGGGAAAGGTATTTTCACATACCTTCCAGGGTCATTTTACAAGCCACAATCGGCATGGGACCGATGGCTTTACTTACCCTACGAAGGAAGTTGTGCTACTGATTTTTATTGCTAAAGAAAAATCCGTAGACCCCATCTGATTTTGAACCCAAGAACATCGGGTCCTGAGGCGAGCCCTTTACCCCAAAACCACCGAAATTGACTGTATGCCCAACAAAAACTTTTTTTGGAGGGTGGTTTAAATTGATTTTGTCGAAATCCAAACTCCCCCCTTCCCCCTTTAAAAGGCTTAGCGAAGCCCTTGCCTTCACTCCTTAGAATGGGTATTTTTTAAATATTTATGTTCAATTTTAAAAAATGACTTTTTTTTTGGACAAACCAAGTTAAATTACAAATTATTCTTGACGATTGTATTTGGTGTCATGTCTAAACACTACTGGTTTTTTAAAGCGTTATTTTTTGTTTTTTACCCGCCTCGGTGGCGTAGTTGGCTAACGCGCTAATCGTGTTGAGCTCGACTGCCGAGGACGGGGAGATTGAGGTTCGAATCTCGGTCGGTGAACGGAGGTTTTTTTTCCTAAATGGTTTTCCACTCTCCCTCCACGCAAATGCGGGTCCACTTCCTCTAAAATTCAACCTTCCCAATTCCTAATCCATTAGCGTAATTAGTACTTAAGCGTATAACCCGAACGGGTAGTAAGACGTGGTGCTAAATAATAATAATAATAATGTTTGTTTTTTGTTTTCCAGGAAAACTACATCAATGATCGAAGGATTTACAAGACGTTAGAAAGTATCCCTAGATGTTCCAATACTTCGATGTACTGTATGAGCCGCCTACCCAAGGATGTGACGTCATTTTATTCCAAGCGAACACTTCACACTCAGTATATACCGCATGTCTGTGGTCTTGTAGCGGGACGTTTAAACGCGAATATTAGATAGCGCTAAGTACTATACCCAGCGACGATTCGGTTTCATCACGGTGTGTACAGTCGGTGAAACGTTGTAATTTTTATTCCAAGTGAATTTACTACCCTTGAAATTAATAGGTAAAAAAAAAAAAAAAAAAAAGATCACTCAAAATGCTGGCGCCATTTTCTTAGCCAAATAACACCAGTTGCAAACATTATGCGATATTATTTTAACCTGGTAAATAAAATTAAATATAGACCCCCATTAGGTATCATTGAGCAGAGTTGTAGCAATTGAAATTAACAGATTAAAAAAAATAATGATATGTTTTAAGGGTATAAAATCACTTGGATGTATATATATAAGAAGCTATATCTATAAAGCTCTTGATAAAGTTTATCTACCACACCTGACTTATAATAGGTGAGGTTTTCCTGATTGTCAGCTCTTGTTTGTTGCTACGATTACAGCCACTAAATTTAATTAGAATAATGTGGATTTTCAATATAAACACGAACAGTTTTAAGCTCACATCGCTAATAGGGGCGACACGTACCCTCGCCTGTGTTAGCTTTAGTTTTTTGGTCTGTTCGTACACTGCATCGTAGCATCGTCGGATTCTCCATAGGACGAATATTTAAAGGAATATAATTAACTAAAATATGTATTACTCGGTGGCAATGACAGAGAGTCACTCTATTTATATTACAGCTGTCAACATTGACACGATCTAAAAAAAAAAAAAGAAGTGATAGCTGTATAATATATTGTTTGGTTGTTGGCTTGTGAACACTTACATGAAAGTAGATTTGATTTTTTTTTTCATTACTTGCCAGAATAGTTTCTTACTATGGCGGTTCAACTATTCAAAGCATCACGCTGGTTTAGTTGAACAGTTAAAATACAAACTTTTCATAACCAAAAAACATAGGGTGGTATCTAATAAAAGGCCATCGAAATCGATAGTTATTTTAACTAAACTTTCGATTACTTTATTTTCTTGCAAAGGTTTAAGAACAATGGGGACATACTGTACTAATGGTACACTTGAAACTGGACAGTATGTTTTTATTGTATACTTGTTATCATTCCTATTAATATATCTATATTTATAATAATTCAGATAATTATACTCTTTATAATAGATCAATGTTTGACAACTCTTGTAAGCTTTCATATTTTCTACTGCTTCTTTGGTTGGATTATAATATGTAATTGTTCACACATCTATTCAAACTGGCCCCATATTATTTTACTCACACATTATTTTGCGGAGGAACAATACTATGACAAGTGTACTCTTACGTTGCCACTATTGCGAAAGTAAAAATATTACAATAATTGTATTTACATTCTTAGTCCATTTAATTAATAATGTAATGATAAATTATACAGTAATCCATATGGAAGTATTATTGGAAGCCTTTGATAATTTTAGATGGACTTTACAGGTAATAAATCAAATAATACATATTTCTAAAATGTCAATTGTTAGTGAATTTTAAACAATGTTGATGGTCGAAAGTGGGCTTTCTGTACAAATCAGGGTTTAAAAGTTTATTGACGAAAACCTTGCGTCACCCAAAAAGACTCATTCATTTCACTAGCTCTATTGGTATAGTAATACATATAATCATCAACTGTTTCCAGCCTGTGGCCGAGCCAGTTTAGTAAAATTCCTCCATCTTCCTCTATCCTTCCACCATTCTTCCTGCTTTAATTACTTGTATTCTTCTCTACTCACTTGAACACTTTCTGTTATCTGCTCCGCCCATCTTTTTCTCGGCCTCCCTTGAGGTCTTTTTCCTACATACTTCATTTCCATAATTTTATTTAGCATCCTCTCTTTTTCCATCCTTATTACATGCCCATACCATCTCAGTCTTGCTTCCTCTACTATCTCATGTACTCCAACATCCTCATTACATGCCCATACCATCTCAGTCTTGCTTCTCTCTACTATCTAATGTACTCCCTGTACCTCCACTCTTTCCTGGCTAACATAATTCCTAATCTTGTTTCTCCTTGTGATAGCTAATATGCTACTCCACACTTCATTCCCATGGCCTCCACTTTCCTAGTCTCTCTTTCATTCATTGTCCATGTTTCTGCTGCATGTGTTACAAATGGTTACAAAGTACGCCTGTACAACACTTCCTTACACTTCAAGGGAACTTCTCTTCTCCATAGCAGGTCTCGTACTGTCTTACACACCCCTCCCTGCTCTCCTCTTCTCAGTAGATTCCTCTCGCCTCAATCACACTTCCAAGAAACTACACACTTTGTACCTTTCTCAGTTCTACGCCATCCAACTTTATAAGCTTTACTGGCCCTATTCTCATCCTTGCCATTACCATCATTCCACACTCTTTCTTGTTTATTACCATTATCATGACTGTGTTATGTTGATTGTAGCCCACCCACTTTGTTTGCTGCGTTACGCAGATTGACCTGCGAATCAAGAAAGGTTAGACCACCAAGGAAGACAGATAACAAAAATGCCTTCTACTGACTCTTTTGCTTAGCACTGAAAATAATGTCGTTTTATTGTAGGCATAATATTTTTAATCTCTTCAATGCTAAGTAAAAGAAGTGGAGTTCTTAGTAATCATATTGAAATACATTTTCTTTGATAACAAGAGTTTCAGTTGTCATTTAATTAAAACAGATGTGTTGTGTTTGAATATTTATCTATTTAAAAATATTTGTTAATAATCAATCAAAAAGGTTGATGGGTGTATTATTGCACTATATTTATTACTGTTAATAATATAATTAACTAACACATGTAGATTAGATTGAAATTAAATATGAAATTGGCTCAAGGATAAATTAAATATAATCATGTATTATATAAGATAAGATCATTTTCTATGTACATGATATTGTTGTAAACTGTATTGTAAAGTGACATTATCAGTTGTATGAGGATTTTAAAATATCAATAATTTTGTCGAGTCATAAGCACCTAAAACTAAACGTTGAGGGTTCAAAAGCACACTCTAAGTTTAATTTTAATTATGTAAATTTGTTATTATTGTAACACAATTTAGTTTTATTTCATGGTACAAAGAAATAATTTTGAAATTAATTACATTTTATTGTAAAACAACTGGTCCCCTTCACACAATACATTGCTATCATTATCCCATTTTAAAATATTTACTTTGTATATAATGTTGTGTGTATACAAAAATAAATGTTTAAGCATATTGTTGAGTTACAGCGAAGACAATACTTTGTGTTCGTTTAAAATAGTTAGTAAATTTAAAATTATATATTTATTTGAAAATGTATGTTAAGCTTATGAATAATTATGATTTAAAGTTACCACCGAAGTCCATTGTCTTGCTATAATGACTAGTTTGGTGAAAAAGGTATCAACGAAATTGATTAATAAAATAGTTTTGAAAATTAATATAATCAACTATAACTATAATTTTTGAAGAACATTTTAATATTTTAATAATAAACGTTATGATAAGAATAGCTAAGAAAATATAATTCACTAGTAAGTTTAATAGAATAAAAGTAAGTTGAAAAGAAATAAGTAATAGATATAATATATATTTTTTAAAAAGCCATAACATTTTAAAGTAATATTAAAGGGTATTATTAATTATTAATGAAATTATTGTGAAGACAAAATATATTTGATAAAAAAAATTGTGAAATGAACAATACTGATTCTAAACAATTAATATGTAAGAACATATTAAGATACGTTAAAAATACAAACATCTAAGAAAATATATTATTTAGCGCATTTAAAATATTAGATGTTGTGGCTGTTTTATATATTGTATAATTATTTCATTTTTTTTTTCAATTACAGCACTTGTTCTGTTCAATTTACAACTGAATTATATTTTCTTAAAATTATTACAATTATAATTTATTTCTAAACAATATACATACCGTTATAACTATAAACAGATTTTTTTGTGTCATTTCCCTTGCTGAACTTGTTTGTATGTTACTTAACTTTCTATATTAAATGTAAAATACTTAAACGATTTGGTTTTCAAGTCTATTAGTTGGTGTGTAGCTGGCTACTCTACCCAAAAGCCCCAGATAAGGGTAAAGATGATAAAGCATGTTTCTCAAATTGTGATACACGTACTTACACGGGCACGCAAGGCACCATTGTGTTAAATAAATCATAAAACATGTTTTAGTAAATTTAATTCTAATAAACACACTAATGCAGGTTTCTACGCAACGTAATAGACTTTAATAAGTCTTTATTTACCTGTGTCACTTCTTTGTTTAATTCACCATTTAGTATTCATTAAGATTTTGAAAGAGCATTTATAATTTACAAAATAGCAAATTTTGGTTTCCTTTTTTATGAGAATTGTTTTGTGTAAAACTATTTTCAAAAAAAATGCATAACAAATGCTATTTATGTATATCAAAATAATTTTTTTTTGGTATAAAATACTTACATTTTTTCCCAGCTCTTCTTTCATGTTTCCTGAAAAATAGCAAGATGGTATTATAAACTTTGAATTTAAATTATAAATGAATATTGTAATGATTGTACATTTACATAATTATTGTTTAATAAAAATTTAAAAAATATTAAAAAGAATATTGAGAAATATGAACAATCGGTAAGAAAAAAAGTAGACCTACCCTGTTTTCCAATCCCAAGAATATTAGATTATGTATTATATTATTTCTCTCATTATCTAAATAAATATAGCACATTACTTAAATTTCCACCCGATGATAGTTCTAAAATAAATTAGAAAATTGTAGAGGCACCTACTTTCTAAAATAGCAACTTATTCGAGTTCATAGGAAAGAACAAAAGGGTAAGTGACCTAGCAGTTTTTAATTTTAGATTTATTATTATTATTATTATTATTATTATTATTACTATTAGCACCGCGTCTTACTACCCGTTCGGATTATACGCACTTATGCTAGTGTGCAATGGTAGGGTGATGGTGAGATGAAATGGAGGACTTACAGTTTAACGTGGGATCCGAACCACGGTGGAGGCCTGGCATTCCACACATTCACAAGTTGTGATTAATACACATCTTGTCAGAGGTGAAGGAAGGATTTGACATTCAGATAAATCTGTGCCGGTACCGAGGATTGAACCCCGGACCCCCATCACAAAAGTCCGACACCTTACCCCTAGACCACCAGGTCAACTTCTTTTTAGAATATTTTTCCTTTACTTTGGAGATTTCGGGTATCAGGTGACATTGTTTTTTTTATCGCTTATTACTATCTGCTCAGACTATACGCATATATGATGGTTACTCTGAGAGGTTAGGGATGAGGAAGAAGACATTTTAGAGGTAATATACCCGCATTTTCGTGGAGGGAGAGTGGAAAACCATTTAGTAAAAGCCACCTTCAGTGCACTCGACCGAGATTCGAACCTCAATGTCCCCGTCATCGGCAGTATAGTCTACTGCAAGAGTAACGCCTTAGATCATGTGGCCACCGAAGCGGATTAACTGTCGTTATCGAATGTTCATAATATTAGTATGGACAACATTATGAGGGCTTGACCGTGTTTTTTTTTCTGATGCGAGTTCTCCTTCGGTCTAAAAATATGTGTGAACCCTTGATCAATAGACTGAACTGTTACACGGTTATTGAGGTTCAAACCTGGTCGGGTGTACTGAGGGTGATGTTCCTTAAATGGTTATCCCCTCCACGCGAATGCGGGTACACGTCTTCTACATTCAAGATTCTTTATCTCTATTAGTTCATGTGCGTACAAGCCGAACGGATAATGAGATGCGATGACTACAACAAAACAAACCACGCTCTGCTTACACTGGTAAGCACTCCAAACCGCGCTCTGCTTACACTGGTAAGCACTCCAAACCGCGCTCTGCTTACACTGGTAAGCACTCCAAACCACGCTCTCTGCTTACACTGGTAACCCCTCCAAACCACGCTTTGCTTACACTGGTAAACACTCCAAACCCCACTCTGCTTACACTGGTAAGCACTGCAAACCCTACAGCGATGAATAAGGTATCAGTGTATAGGCTTTCTCACCGACTTCTGACATAGCATACTTAGTTTACGTTAAAACACATTGTTTGTTTAAAATTTAAGTTAAAAGAAAAATCTAACAATATTTTTTACCGAATTACCGAAAATAAACTCTATTTGCTATTTTGTGTATAAACTTCGCCGAGTATTTAATTTCAACGACCCAACAAAAGGACTAAATCATTTATTTGTGGGGGAGGGAAAGGTTGAATATGCGAAAGTTTCGCAACGGTTTACTGGTATTTCATTATTGTGGGTCTAATTTCATAGTACGATGACTCCCCCCTTGTCGATAGACAACCTAGCTACTAACGTCTGTGTGTTGCGGGTAGACGCATATCAAGGCAACAAAGTTTCATAGTAACTGAACTGAACGGTGGCGCAGCCACTCGTTTGGATGAGGTACTTTTTATTTTTAACACCGCGTCTCACTGCCTGTCCGTGCTACAGACGCATAGAAACTTATTCAGATATTATGTGTGTTTAAAAAAATATATATATATTGGTATCATAGTGAACCCATACACATATACCAAAATATTTTCCTCAATTTTAATCAATTGATTATTATATCAGTCAGACAATAACTATACCGTCGCCTCTCCTCACATTTTAACTATAAACAGAGCCCTGCTTTTATGGTGAATAAATAAGCCCAATTTCGTTTTTAAGTTTCCCAAAAGCGGTGAATAAGCGGTGAATTACAAAAATCCTATTTTTTGCGACGAAATTATCGAATTAAGACAAAAGCGTTAAAAAAAAGTGGTTTTTACCAAACTTTCGTGATTAAGGTGTCTTTGTTGGGTTTAAACTAGACTTCCAGGACAATGTTTGAAACAGGTAAACTAAACATATTGAAGTGAAAACAAAAAATTACATTTTGTTTGGACAAAACGGTAAAAAAACACTAGTCCGCAAAAAAATGTGCTGTCAACTTATTAAAAAAGTAAGATTTAGCGGCAGCTGGTCCGGGAAAAGTATGTACAAGTCATAAAGACAAAATATTACACAAAAATCATCTTGTTACTTCACAAAAATTGTGACTATATTTTTAAATCTCAATTTAGGCTAGAAAAATACAAAATAACTACTCAACATCACCAAACTGCAACATGCCAAATGCCGAAAATCGCGACTAAATCGCGATTATTGCGGACATCGTTTAAAATCGCGAATATCGCGCTAAAACGCCGATTTCGCGAATTATCGCGACAATTCTGAGGATATATTTGCAATCAGGGTAACCTGAAATGTGAACATCTGAAAGAAAAAATGCCATATCTAACATTCGCGAACTATCGCGATCTCCACAAACGCAGGGCTCTGACTATAAATTAAGGCGGCCGACTCGGTCAGCGAGAAAATATAAATTGCTGTCAGGCTTCATGGCTTAACATTCAATTTTCAGTGTCGTTTTATGGAAATATTGAATATATTCTGTATAAGCTTATATTCCCTTTCACCCTTCAAATATAACCAGTCATGTCAATTAAGAAAGAGGGGAATGGAAACTACGAAATTTCTTACCTCAAGGTAAAAAAGAAAGCTCGCTGCTAGTTCTCAAATAACTTAACATTTTCTGTTGCGAGTCTACCAAATAATTACTGTATTTATTAGATAAAGGCTAAATCTAGAGCTCTTTATCGTCAAGTCTTATCTCATAGCTCTTCAAATATGCTTAAAAGTAGTTGAAAATGAGCTAATGTCCCAGTTTATAACATTTTTCTATTAATAAAAATCAAACTAAAGGTTGCTAAGTGAAAAGAGCCATTTTGAAATATTTCGACTTTATTTTGGCGTGAACTATATTTTGAAATAACGCATCTTTGAAGTATCACTTTAGAATTGAACATCAGCGTGGCAATTCCTCGCTTATTAAGGCGCCCGCCTTAACTCTTTTACTGAACGTGTGAAGCGAGTTACTGTTCTAACTTGACTATTTGGCATTCCATATATGGTCTAGATGTTTGTTCAATAATAACTGTCAAATGAATAGACACATTTTAAACGGAATTCTATAAGAACATTTTTTGAACCTTGGCCGAAAGATGTGTGTCCATATTTTTTTCAATCTGGTTATCCGTTTTAATATGGCAGCCATTCTTGGCCCAATCTTACAATATCACGTTATTCTATTCGTTAGGGCTTAACATAAGGTTAAGTGATAACAACCACTACTTTTGATTTTACAATGTTTGGTTAGCGCTAATGTCCACGTAATAGTGCTGGTAAAGTTAACGCGAGATCTACCTTCCGGTTAGCAAATATAACGTCTACATTAACAACGTTAAACACTCCGCCATATTGTTTTCAAGGCAATTGTTATTATTAAAGTGAGGTTACATTTATTTATATTATGAAATGGGTGATTTATTATTTGATTATGATGACTTTGAAAATGAGTTACAAGTTCTAAGGAACCCAAGACTTTAAATACCGAAAAGATACAGTACTTGGAACGAAAGAATTTCCTGAAATTTTAAAACGAGGAAGAATCATTTTACGTTTTCTTTTAAACAAAAATAAAGTTTTAGAAATTCTTGACACCAATTAGAATTGTTTATTTCAAATTGTTTGTTTGTATTTATCTATTAATTTAATTAGCAAAATTTCCTCTTCTTTGCTAAAATATAAATTTCAAGTTTATTATTTCAACAGACGTTTTAGCAGACAAATAAATATGGTAAAAGATAGCAGATAGCCTTAAACAGGCTTAATAAATTGGATTTGCGTTGATTTATTTGTTTTCATAACAGTTCCATAGACATTGTAATGACTTGCTTATATTCTCTATGGTAAAGTTAAGCCAATCAAAAGCTTTGAAACAAATCTAGCGCTCCGAGAAAGTTAACGATAAGAATTAATGGAAGGCACCTGTTCGTAATTTGACGAGCACATAAAAATAGTATTGTAAAACACAACGCTAAGTATTTTTCAAGTAAGAGAAATTAAATCACGGGAATAACGGCTATTTCCTATGAGTATAATGTACTACTGAGCATAGTATTCGTTTAAATCCAAGGAGAAATTATAGTAGAAATTTTAACTTGAAATCCAAAGAGAAATATTAACTGTAGTAACGATAAAAACATGACATAATTCTTAATAATGATAACAATATACTTAGCACATTTTGAATGGAGGGAGCGAGCTCTGCTGTTCACAGAACTAATAGTTTAAATTAGTTTCCAGATTTCCTTTGTTTCGAACTCGTAAATTATGTCAAGCGTTAAAAGTAAATCTAAATATCCCTTAAAAACATTAGAAGTATAAAAAGGTTCGACCAGTACTCTCGTATAATCCATTCACGGTAGGAATTACTATATGAAAGGTCTTTTTTCCTACCACTATACTACTATATAATAGATTTCTCGTAGGGAAAAAGGCCTTTCAGAAAACAATTCCTATGCTGAACAGAATTTAATACATACCGGCCGAAACAATAGGCCTACTAACTAAAAACTAGTATTTCATGGGATACCCTGCAAAAAAAAAAAAAAAATCCAAAATGAACATTTTGTTCATCGCATCGCATCACATAATCACAATCACAATCACCATTACAATCACAATCATAATTACAATTACATTTACAATTACATTTACATTTACATTACATACATTCATTGCTACAAGAAAAATGTTTCATATTTCTAGATAAGAATTAATATAAAATAAGTCTTAAGATTGTGTGTATGATCTTGAATTTTCTTTAATGGTTATAGACCCACCTCGGTGGCGTAGTTAGTTAACGCGCTAGTTTCGTGTTGAGCTAGACTGCCGAGGGCGGGGAGATCGAGGTTAGAATCTCGGTCGAGTGAAGTGGGGGTAGTTTTTCCTAAATGGTTTCCCAATCTCCCTACACGAAAATGCGGGTTCACTTCCTCTAAATTCAGCGTTCCTAATCAATAATACATTAGCATTATTAGTACATACGCATATATTCCAAACGGGTAATATAAGCGGTGAGGGGGAAATGTACTTAATGTGCTGACAACATATTTTTTTTTTGAAATGCTGCCAACTCAGTATTTTCAATTTTCGATATGACTCTTATGATCAAACGTGGCTGACACACCTGTTTTAGAGGCACCCTTTTAAACAAACTGTCATTTCATAGGGATCCCCCACCCTTAAAATACCCTTGACTAGGTAAAGTTCCCCTACACCCAACTCACCTTCAGTCACCTCTTGACTCGGTAAAATTCTCCTACACCCAACTCACCTCCAGATACCTCTTGACTCCGTAAAGTTCCCCTACACCCAACTCACCTTCAGACACCCCTTGACTCGGTAAAGTTCCCCTACACTCAACTCACCTTCAGACACCCCTTGACTCCGTAAAGTTCCCCTAAAACCCAACTCACCTTCAGACATCCCTTGACTCCGTAAAGTTCCCCTACACCTAACTCACCTTCAGACACCCCTTGACTCCGTAAAGTGCCCCTAAAACCCAACTCACCTTCAGACACCCCTTGGCTCGGTAAAGTTCCCCTACACCTAACTCACCTTTAGACACCCCTTGACTCGGTAAAGTTCCCCTACACCCAACTCACCTTCAGACACCCCTTGACTCGGTAAAGTTCCCCTACACCCAACTCACCTTCAGACACCCCTTGACTCCGTTAAGTTCCCCTACACTCAACTCACCTTCAGACACCCCTTGGCTCGGTAAAGTTCCCCTACACCCAACTCACCTTCAGACACCCCTTGGCTCGGTAAAGTTCCCCTACACCCAACTCACCTTCAGACACCCCTTGGCTCGGTAAAGTTCCCCCACACCCAACTCACCTTTAGACACCCCTTGACTCCGTAAAGTTCCCCTACACCCAACTCACCTTCAGACACCCCTTGACTCCGTAAAGTTCCCCTAAAACCCAACTCACCTTCAGACATCCCTTGACTCCGTAAAGTTCCCCTACACCTAACTCACCTTCAGACACCCCTTGACTCCGTAAAGTGCCCCTAAAACCCAACTCACCTTCAGACACCCCTTGGCTCGGTAAAGTTCCCCTACACCTAACTCACCTTTAGACACCCCTTGACTCGGTAAAGTTCCCCTACACCCAACTCACCTTCAGACACCCCTTGACTCGGTAAAGTTCCCCTACACCCAACTCACCTTCAGACACCCCTTGACTCCGTTAAGTTCCCCTACACTCAACTCACCTTCAGACACCCCTTGGCTCGGTAAAGTTCCCCTACACCCAACTCACCTTCAGACACCCCTTGGCTCGGTAAAGTTCCCCTACACCCAACTCACCTTCAGACACCCCTTGGCTCGGTAAAGTTCCCCCACACCCAACTCACCTTTAGACACCCCTTGACTCCGTAAAGTTCCCCTACACCCAACTCACCTTCAGACACCCCTTGACTCGGTAAAGTTCCCCTACACCCAACTCACCTTCAGACACCCCTTGACTCCGTAAAGTTCCCCTAAAACCCAACTCACCTTCAGACACCCCTTGGCTCGGTAAAGTTCCCCTACACCTAACTCACCTTTAGACACCCCTTGACCCGGTTAGTAGTGTTTAGTTGCTGGGACTCTGGCACCAGGGCATCATGAGGCAGGAAGAGGTTCCACCGTCCAAGCTAAGGTGTGTGGCCTTGTAGAGAAGAGTCTAAGAGCTCATGTAGCACCCGTGTCACGTACAGGAACGAGCAGGCACGCGACAGGTGAAACTACGCGAGGGTTGTGACGTCAACACGACAGTGTCCGTGAAACCAAGAACTTGACCCGGTCAATGGACATTTTCCCTGCTCCATATTCCTCCAGGGGTGACAACCTGTGACGGACATACACCCTGCTTCATAGTCCTCCAGGGGTGACAACCTAGGACAGGCATACTCCCTGCTTCATAGTCATCCAGGGTGACAACCTAGGACAGGCATACTCCCTGATCCATAGTCCTCCAGGAGTGACAACCTAGGACAGGCATACTTCCTGCTCCATATTCCTCCAGGGGTGACAACCTAGGACAGGCATATTTCTTGCTCCATAGTCCTCCAGAGGTGACAACCTAAGACAAGCATATTTCCTGCTCCATATTCCTCCAGAGGTGACAACCTAGGACAGGCATACTTCCTGCTCCATATTCCTCCAGAGGTGACAACCTAGGACAGGCATACTTCTTGCTCCATAGTCCTCCAGAGGTGACAGCCTAGGACAGGCATACTTCCTGCTCCATATTCCTCCAGAGGTGACAACCTACGACGGAAATACTCCCTGTTCCATATTACTTTAGAAGTGACAACCTAGGACAGACATATTCCCTGTTCCATATTCCTTCAGAGGTGACAACCTAGGACGGACATACTCCCTGTTCCATATTCCTTCAGAGGTGACAACCTAGGACGGACATACTCCCTGTTCCATATTCCTTCAGAGGTGACAACCTAGGACGGACATACTCCCTGTTCCATATTACTTTAGAGGTGACAACCTAGGACGGACATACTGCCTGCTATATATTCCTTCAGCGGTGACAACCTAGGACGGACATACTCCCTATTACATATTCCTCCAGAGGTGACAACCTAGGACGGACATTCTCCCTGTTCCATATTACTTTAGAGGTGACAACCTAGGACGGACATACTCCCTGTTCCATATTCCTTCAGAGGTGACAACCTAGGACGGACATACTCCCTGTTCCATATTACTTTAGAAGTGACAACCTAGGACGGACATATTCCCTGTTCCATATTCCTTCAGAGGTGACAACCTAGGACGGACATACTCCCTGTTCCATATTCCTTCAGAGGTGACAACCTAGGACGGACATACTCCCTGTTCCATATTCCTTCAGAGGTGGCAACCTAGGACGGACATACTCCCTGTTCCATATTCCTTCAGAGGTGACAACCTAGGACGGACATTCTCCCTGTTCTATATTCCTTCAGAGGTGACAACCTAGGACGGACATATTCCCTGTTCCATATTCCTATAGGGATGACAACCTAGTGAAGAAAAATTATAGGTTTTATGTTTCCCCAATGATGACAACCTATAAAAAACAAATATAAAAGCTACTAGATCTATTTTCACGTATTAATACGTCAGGCCATGTTATCCACAGCCGTTACTTCTGAGAGAAATTATCAAACCCTATAAAATATAACAGTAATGTAGAATGTAACCAATGTTGACCATAAAAAATATGTTTGTGTTTTCTAAACGAGTCTTCCTGTGAAAATTGGGCTGTATATATACGGGAGAGAGCGGTATAGCAAGGTATCTGGAACATGATTATTTATAATTTTGACATTTTTTGGGCTACCTTTAAATATCTGATTTTGAAACAACACATTCTTTATTTACTTTTTCTTATTTAACCAAATATTTTTTTTATACTCGTGGTAAATTAATGTTCTTAAAGTATGTTTTGTTTAGTTGGTTAAGCCAGGGGACATATTTAAAAACCTATTTATTTCGAAAATCTAAATCAAATAATAATATAATTAAATTAGTTTTAAGCATGTATAAAAAGCATGTCATGAGAGAATTTAAAAAAACTACACCATTCATGCTCAAAATATAATAAAGCTAATGATTAAAATACAAGCCCACTTCAGTGGTCGAACGGTCTAAGGCATCGTTCACCTGTTAAACTGGCCTGCTGATAGCGGCAAGATTGGAATTAGAATGCCAGTCGGGTCTACTGAGGGTGGTTTTCCTTAAATGGTTTTCCAATCTTCTTTCCACGCGAATGCGGGCAGATTACCTCTTTAATGTGTGTTTCTTCGTCCCTACTCCATCAGAATAATTTTACTACCATAGGGCCTATATGAGAATAATCTGAACAGATAGACGGTGATTAAAAACCCAACTAAAATACAACAAAGCTAAGAAAAATAATAGTAATAATAATTTACGATAAAACTAGAAATAACTACTGTTAGCTCACTGCTATAAAAACATTAATTATCTCTGATAAAAAAAACACGAGATAAAAACATGAACGTTTTTAACTACAGTGATACTAAAGACAAAATGGCGACACTTTGTAATTTGGTGAATAATAGGTTTTAAATAAGCACTTTAATGTACTATAAACTATTTTCAAAGAACAATCGATACTTAATTATAAATCTTTATTGATAATAAAACACTTAAGATTTGCACATATAATATGTTAAAGTTGATAGTAAACACAGGAAAATTACTTTTTTATTTATGAAAATAGAAGTGACTTTATGACCGGTTGTTAAGATGCACATTAACGTACTAAAGTTGAACAATAACCGACCATACTTTCCGCTAGAGTAGTACATTACTCCTTTAATTAAACTCATGCGTTCTGTAATCATCACTTTTCATAGAAATATAAAGTAATAATCTGCCAGTAATAAAGTAAAAATTAATGTTATCAATGCTTTACCCGTATTTGATGGCCGCATAGTCTAAGGCACTACTCTCGTAATAGACTAGATTGCCGATGACAGGAAGATCAAGGTTTGAATCTCGGTCGGGTGTATTGAGGGGAGTTGAAAAAAAGTTTTACACTCTCCCTCCACGCAAATGCGGGTGCACTTCCTTTGAATATAATCATTCTAATCCCTAAAACTATTATCGTAGTTAGTAGATAAGCGTATAAACCAAACTGGTAGAAAGACGCGGTGCTAAAAATAAATACGTCCAAAAACGAGTAAATATCCATGTCTATAATGGCCCGCTTGTTTAATGTTTGTATATCCCTGTGTATTGCCGGCATTGTCCCAATGGTCAGGCGACCGTCTTTTATTGTTTTACTTTCACGTTGGTTTTCAGCTTGAACCCGATACACATGATGTGTGTTTATTCCGTTATTGTTGGACTGTTTATGGCGTCGATTTCACCGCTTTTATCGCGATGAACTGTGTTTTGGCTCTTCTGACATAAAACACAAGTCCTGCACCTCTTGTTCTTCTTTACAAGTTGGCATACACCTTATTTTTATTTTTTTACTACCGCGTCTCACTATACATTCGAGTTATACGTTTATGTACTAACTATACCTCAGTTTTAGCTTCTGTGGTGCTGACTGACAGCTCACAGCTGACTTCTGACAGTCAACAGTAAGGTATATACCTAAATTTTGACTGTCAGAAGTGACAACTGCTAAAGACATGTTTTTTTGCAGATCATATGGTTCGGCGTAGGGATACATAATTTGGTCTGGTAGCTTTTCAAAGCCGTCAGAAGTCAGCTAGGCGAATGGGTTAGGGAAGAGGACAGTTGAATTTATAGGAAGTGTGTCCGCATTTGTGTGAGAAGTGGGAAACCATTTAGGGGGGGGAGACCCCTCAATAAACCCGACCGGGATCTAACCATGATCTCCCCGTCATCGGCAGTCTAGTCTATTGCGAGAGTAACGCCTTAGACCATTCGGCCACCAAAGTGGGTTTGGGCTCTACTGATTCTTGCATTTAGTTCACTACCCGTTCAATATGTACCCATGTTATGATCTAATTACACTATTTTTTTCTAGTTATGAGGAGGGTTGAATATAAAGTGTATCCGCATTTGCTTAAAAGAAAAGGGGAAAATCATTTAGGAAAAATTAACACGCGATCAGGATATGAACTGTTATATCTCCATCATTGGCAGTCAAATCTATTGAACGACTGAGGCTCTTAGACCAGTATTTCTCAAAATGTGGTCCGCAGAAAACTATCAAGTGGCCCGCAAGATCTCATCTGATACAAACATTTCAAATTCAAAATATATGAAATATCCTTACTATATACTCTATTCCTTTTCTCGGGAGACTTAAGTCAAATAAAGAAAAGGAAGTCTGTACCAACCTTAAGTCAACAAATTTGAACAGTTATTTAGAAAAAAAAAAGTTTAAATGTTAAAAAAAAACTATTACTTACTAATTCAACAAGATATTTTTTTTTTCAACATTTAATTTAATATCTGTGTGTCTTTTTAAACACAAAATTAAGAGTAGTTTAAATTAAAGCGAAAAGAGAAAAATCAATTTTCTCAAAATAGGTTTTAAAGATTTTGATTAAAATTCGTATGGTAGAGGACAGGGTGCATTGGCGGTCCTAGTTCACTGACAAAAGGAATGGACCTGTCATAAGACAAAACGCCTAGTAATAATAATAAATTAAAAGTTATTATATTCACACATGTATCACTGGCCACTAAAATATTTTTTTTTTATAACTTAGAGAAAGAGCCATACAAAATAAAACTTTTTTTATTTTATAAACAGCACGCGATCACAAAAAAAGACGGTTTTATGCTCGGTCGGTTGTACTGAGAGTGTTTTTTTTTCCTAAGTGATTTTCCACTTTTCCTCCACGCAAATATAACCTTCCTCATCCCTAAAACCACCAACGTATAGTACCAAAAGGTTGGTAAGACTAGAAAAGAAAAACTTTCAAATGTCTGCTACCTTGTTTAATAAACTTCATAGTTTGTACACCTCCAACCATAAAAAGAACCAAAATATTAGAGTAATTATTTCACCAAAGGAGAAATTGTCAGGGGACTCTAAAGATAAACTTAGTGATGCGTTTATTGAGTAATTTTAGGATGAAACTATAGTAAAGTGTTTTTAAATAAAGGGTAACCTGGCGGCCTAGGGTTAAGGTGTCAGACTTCTGTGCTGGGGGTCCAGGGTTCAATCCTTGGTCCCGGCACAGATTTTTCTGATTGCCAAACCCTTCCTTCACCTCTGACAGGACGTGTATTAATAACAACTTGTGAATGTGTGGAATGCCAGGCCTCCCACCGTGGTTCGGATTCCACGTTAAACTGTAGGTCCTCCATTTAATCTCACAATCACCCTACCATTACACATTAGCGTAAGTGCTTATAATCCGAACGGGTAGTAAGACACGGTGCTAATAATGATAATAATTTTAAATGAAAACCAGCTTCATTGATAAAGATTTATATAATTTTACAAAATTACTTTATCTATTTAGTATAATGATATAGCCTATACCTGAAGAATCTGGCGTCGGGGATATTGGATTCTGGGATTCTGTTGAAAAACTTTCTGAGGAGGGAGGCGAGAAATACTTGCATTTTCAGCGGAAGAGGGATGCCGTGGGTTAGTAAAACGGTGAGTGAATTTACGGGATGGTAAGAGTTTGGATTTGAATGTTTAAATAATGAGGGAATAGAATTTTTAAAAAGTTGAAGTTTTTTTTTGTACATGCGATGAGTACTCAAGTTCGAAGTGTTGGAAATACAGACCGATCTCAATAGTTTTTATTAGCTTTGTTTTTAAATCCATTTTTCCTTCAGCAGGAAGCTTATTAAAATCATCCAAAAGAGAGCGTGAAAAAATTACGAACATCAATGTCGTCCAAATTCTTTTCTCTTTTGTGTTTCCTACCGCCTCCTAAGAAATGTAGCAAGATACAATAATGATGTGCATTGTTGCAAGATTTCGCATTTAAACTTTTAAACTATTGACTTTATCAACACATTTTTATTTAATCCATTATATTTTTAAAATTGCAATTTTTTTTTTTTTTTTAGTAAATTGGGAGTAAAATTAGTCCGTGACATAAGTCTTATTTAGAGGACGCAAGGTTACGGTCCCTACCCTACACCCTCTTATATTAAGATCAATTCCTCAGAGCAGGCGCAACTAAGCTAACGGCTCGCGCGAGGTATGGGAGTAAAAGGGAAAAGAAAAGACCTACGATATTACATAAATGTGTGAAGTTGCTCAACAATGTAACTATTATTATTATTTATTATTATTATTATTAGCATCGCGTCTTACTACCCGTTTGGGTTATACGCACTTACGCTAATGTATAATGGTAACTAAGGCGGTGTCTAGAATTCAATTTTGGAAAGTGGGGAAATACAGCACGTACCTTCAACAAAGTGGTAAACAAAACGTGGTATTGTTGTTCTTAAATTAATAAGTTCATGGTGTATGATTCTTTACATCGCAGGTGACAGAAATAGCCGGCTTTAGCTGACACACAATTCTTTGGGTGACTGTATGATATGACTCAAGTTGCTCAAAATTTTCCGTGATGACGTTGAAGCGACCAATTTTCTTGTTAATAATTAGTATAGTATGTCTTTATTGTGATAAAATGAAGATTTGTGCACAATGCTTATCTGTGAAGCCACCTTTTCAATGCAATTTTTTATCCAAATATCATTTAATGTTTCAACAATGTTCAGTATTGGGAACTTATATCAACTCTTTATCTTCATTAATGTATAATCAGATATGATTCACGTGCAATAGTGTTCGTGTGAACTTTTGATTTCTAGCCGGCTGTATCACAGAGTTGTGATGATGCACGCTCTTAAAGTACCGGACTAACAACGTTGAAATTAAAAATAAAAACTCTTTCTACCGTGTCGGACTAAATAACAATAATAATAATAGTGCGCCGTGGAATATTCTAAACTTGGTGCGTAGCCCACACCGTGCACGCTCGATTCATAGAGAGAGAGTAACCATCCAAATGATCGGCTCCAATCCTAGGTAAGTGGGCCGTTGCCCCCTCTTCTTAACCTAAAACCTCTCCGCCTCTCCTCCAGTTCTTCAAACGTTTCATAGCTCCCCAAACGCTAACCCCCTGTGTCATCTTAAAATACTTTTGTGACGACCGAGTGACCGGCTGGTTCCCGATCTTCGATACTTGATTCATTGTTGTGTAGGTTTCAATTGTTGAACGCTTTGGAGTTTTGTGTTGTTGTGTGCGCGCGCGCTCTCTTTCGTTCTTTTCGAACGTTTCCTTCCAAAAGTGTTTAGCGAGTGTGCTGCCATCTTATAACGACATGGGAAGTGTAAGTGATTCGTAATTAATAGTGAGAGTTAAATTCAATATTGTTGATATTTTAACTGTTAATTATCGGGTAGTTTCTTTTAGCCTCTCTTTCAGCGATTTACACAATAATGTAACGAAGGCGGTGTCTAGAATTCAAATTTGGAAAGTGGGGAAATACAGCACGTACTCATACCTTCAACAAAGTGGTAAACAAAACGTGGTATTGTTGTTCTTAAATTAATAGGTTAATGTTGTTTGATTCTTTACATCGCAGGTCACAGAAATAGCCGACTTTAGCTGACACACAATTCTTTGGGTGACTGTATGACTCAAGTTGCCCACTTAAATTGCGCGTAGTCGATCTCGGTGGTCTTGGAGTAAGGTGTTCACCTCACTTCGTGGGTTCAAACCCAGTCGCAGTCGATGGATTTTTCTTGAGCGATAAAAATCCATAACACAACTTCCTTCGGAGGGAAGTAAAGCCCAATGTCGATTGAGGCATGCAAAATAACCCTGAAAGATATTTAAAAAATACCTTTACCAGCAAAATTGGTAGACCCTTTTGCTCTCGCTCATAGAAATTCTCGAGTGCTGATATAATCAGTAGGTTCAGAAATTGCACGTTAGATACTCTTACCCCAAATAAATGAAGAAAAAAAATTAAAAGGAAAAAAGTTGCGTATAGAGTTTAATAACTAAAACAATTCTCAGATACTATTATAATATTAACATTTCAATAATAGCATATTTTTATTTTTAATAAATAAATTCAGCCCATCAGCACCCCTTTCATGCCCCTGGCTACGTACCTATTATGTACATGTGTTTTTTAACCACTGTTTCGAATAAGTGAATAAACAATGATTTAAAAAGGAACCAAAAGGAACTTAAACGAACATAAAGTGACATGAATCAAGTCTCATCAACCAGTAACCAAATTTAACCAATATTCCGGGCTTTAGCAAAACTCATCGAACTTGACCAAAAAATACCGAGGCCCTACGAAACTTAAACCAACCCTAACAGGGCCTTACATCCCGGTACACACGACACAACTTATTTTACAACATGTTGTACAAGAAATTGTAACCTAAAGATGGCGGAGTGTGAACACCAAATATTGTACAAGATCTGTTTTGCAATTTTAGGGAATAAAAACCGAACATTATCTGCCATTTTTACTGTACAACTTTTGGATTGTCAACCATAGATAACCCTATCTGCCAATCGTGAGCTAATTGAATAAAATGATAACATATTATTTATTAGGCATCAAATTATTAATAAAAACAGTTACAATTTAAATTTATATTTGTATTATTATAAATATAAAGAATAAACTTAATAATATTATCATTGATTTATTAATTATCTGTTATCACTCCACCAAAAGCAAAGAACCTATCGCATTGCTCACAATATCGTATGCTATTACATAAGCCGTATGAACAGTCTTGAGGTAAAACTTATACAATCGATGTGACCAAGATATTGTACAATTTTTTGCACAACTTTTAGACTAAGTGAACACTAGCGTGGGTTTGCTTGCGTCATCATAGGTTAAAAGGTGGACCGACAGTGTGCTTAAGACCACACTATCGGTCCAATAAGCATTCACTAAGGTTCTTGCATACCGCCCTTAGACGCAGAAGGGAGGATAACATTAGAACGGACCTGAAAGAGATAGGGTGTAATGAGGGGGGCTGGATAAAACTAGCTCAAGATAGAGACATAGTGTAATGAGGTGGACTGGATGGAACTAGCTCAAGATAGAGATAAATCGCGTACTTTTTTAAGTGCGGCAATGAACTTTCGTGATCCTAATGCCATAGAGAAAGTAAGTAACCATAATTAAATGCATGGCAACTTTTATAAGTGTGACCAAATTAAATGTAGAGAATCAAATAGCCAAAGCTATTATTTATGCTTTTAGTGAGGATTACTCCATCTAGATATTATCATATTCTGAAAATTGAAAAATGACACCTGAATACGGGAATTGAATCCGGGACCTTTAGCTTAGTACGCCAATGCTCTACCCACTGTGCTATCCAGGATTCGTCCCGTGCCCAGGGTCATTCTTCACTCATATTTTGAGGCAGAGTCTATGATGGACGTGCGGAAATCGTCGGTTGCAAGTGTGTGATTATATTAATATCACGAGCTATCAGATAACGCAGCTGCAATAAGCCAACTACCGAGTCGGAGATGGCTGCGTTATCTGATAGCTCGTGATATTAATATAATCACACACTTGTAGCCGACAATTTCCGCACGTCCATCATAGGCTCTGCCTCAAAATATGAGTGAGGAATGACCCTGGGCACGGGACGAATCCTGGATAGCTCAGTGTAGATCATTGGCGTTCTAAGCCAAAGGCCCCGGGTTCGATTCCCGTGTCCAGGTGTCATTTTTCAATTTTCAGAACAAATTAAATGTGTTAATCTCTTAGGGACAAAAGAATTCCAAATTTATCAATATTATTGACTTACTTACGGCCTTAAATATAAGGTCTATGATACGTCTAGGCGAGACTGACGCCTCTATCCGCGTGACTACCGGTGCGGGTAGCCAACTTTGAGGGAAAAAATACTCTTGTACAGGATGTTAACTCCAGGAGCATCCGGGATGCAACCCCAGGGGTCCCTCTATCGGCCTCCCTAACCTCCGACACACGGACATTGATGAGCCCGTTAGTCTCAATCTAACGGCCCTATTCGCTGTTGTTATTCCTGATGTGAACGGCCCCTGGTAGCCCCTCTGTCTTCTCAAATCTGCACACATTGTCTAGGGTCAGGGGTGTTCAACACGTGGACCACGGCCTCATGAAAAATATACAATTATTTCAATAGAAAAAAATGTGACAAATACAGGTATAAGTTATATAATCGACTAATAAAAATAATTTAGGTATTTTACGTCATTTTATAACGATATTTGCTTTCTACGTGAAGAGAAGTTTTATGTTTTTATACAATTAATGTACTTTGAAACGGCAAATGACAACTCTGGTAGATGAAATTAATCACGGCTACTTTCTGCTATGAAAAATATATATAAAAAAAATGGGGTGTGGCTGTGTCATGGACACGGCCGTGTGTTGTACGTGAATACGTTTAAACTTAAACGAACATCGTAGCTTCTCCTAGTCAAAAGTTATACTAATTGCAAATCTCGATACGCAGCAAAATAACCTCAAAATGGCGGCGCTTCCCCCTCCATCGCGCGCGATGCGTCACTGTTCTCGCTTATCGTAATGAATTCTTTGATCCTTTAGCTATCCAGTGGTATAATTTAATTTTGGATGTAGAGGAAAGATTCGAAACTACAACACCAAACTGTATCCCACGATTTTGTTATCATTAGGTTTTTTGGATTGCCCCCGTATGGTAGCAAATT
Source organism: Timema podura (assembly GCA_033556935.1). Classification (NCBI taxonomy): domain Eukaryota; kingdom Metazoa; phylum Arthropoda; class Insecta; order Phasmatodea; family Timematidae; genus Timema; species Timema podura. The sequence goes on along the minus strand of JAVRXN010000007.1, from coordinate 15,155,910 downwards.
TAAAGACGTATTCACGTCAAAAGTAAAAACAGGAGAATAAACTTCACCTGTCGGAGACAGGCCCAATCACTAATGTGAGTAATGAGTATAAGAATGAACTAATACGAATACTGTCAGTACAGTATTGCAGCCCACGAACCAACCAAAGACAGAAACTTTAGCCCTTGGACATAAAAAAGGTTGAAGACCCCTCCCTGGTTTAGGTGATGTTCCCGTGATAGGTTCACAGAGGTCGTCTCGTGACCAGTTAGCTAATTTTTTTTGTTTTGTTTTATTCGAATCCCATCTTCGAACTTGACCCTTTCTTTTATGTGAGCCAAACTGAGTGACACATTCGTGCTAAAATGTTCTATCTCCTACCAGGAGCAAGAGTGTTACAAATCAAAGATCGGCTTGTTTCTTCAAATCATATGAATATTTTTTTTTTTGCTATCCAGGAGTGAAGAGATTGTGGCAGTAATATTCCACCTATTTTTTTTAAGTTGGTAATTTTGAGATATTAATATTTTATGTTTTAAAGAATTAATAATTCATAAACCTAAATAATTCTTCTATCGATCTAATTTGATACAAACTTTTAAAATTAAGATATCATTACAAATAAAGTTGTTGCTATAATTAAGGTTCGACCTCGGTGGTCTTGAGGTAAAGTTCTCGCCTCAGGACCCGATGTTCATGGGTTCAAACCCAGCCGGAGTCAACGGATTTATCTTGAGCGATAAAAATCCGTAACACAACTTCCTTCGGAGGGGAAGTAAAGCCGTCGGTCCCGTGTCGATTGTGACAGGTAAGGTAAGGAAGGTACCTTTTCCAGCAAAAACGGTATAAATGAAATATTCTAAAAGATATTGTTATCAGAATCCCACTGTAGTTTTTATTTTTCACTTTAGGGTTTTGGTTGTTTTCGAGAACTGAATTCTCGTCAATGTTATTTTTCGTGGCGGCAGTTATTTATACCAATGGATGTAATGATTTAGCTAATGCCCCAGTCAAGGGCGCCCATACGAGTTTTCCAAACGGGGGGCGGATTGGAGCCCGGAGTGAAAATTTCAGGAATTTAACCTTGCGGGGTGGGGGGGGGGGGGGGTGTTTAGAGCATCTGAACATAATTGTGAGTTAATTATAAGAGTTTAGCAAACCAATTTTCTAAAAAAATAAAAAATTAAAAAAAATAAAATTAACTTAGTTGAATCTGAGCTTATTGAAAATAAACATTATATTTTTCAAAAGTTTATTGAACAGAACAACATTAAAAGAAAGCTGTTAAAGAGGGAATGGCAGGAAATCTATATTTTATCATTTGTATCTCTGTTAAGTAGGATTTTGATGTTTCAAAGTTGTTAGTAGCAAGCCAAATTGAATTGAAGCCAAATCCCAAATACACAATTTTTTTTCATAAAAATTAACAAAAAAAGTAGATAATGCAGAAGTGTGATAAGGGGGGTTGAAGCCCCCCTTGTCATCCATTTTTGGGCACCCATGGGCTCAGTCAATGTCGACAGTTTTTATTGCACAGATGATGCTTTTTACAACATTCTCTTGAGCGTTTAAAATGAGGGATCACAAACTGGTAGCCTGTGGGCCAGATCTGGTCCTCAGACGTGTTTTGTTTGGCCACACAGTGTTATTTATTTAATGGCCTAAATAGTGACTAAATAACATTCCGTATTTTATTATTACTATTTTTAAGTTTTTACTTTTTTCGATATCGATTTCAATTTCAAACTATTTTTTTCAAAAACATACATGTTTGTATTATGTTAGTACTTGACCAACATTACGGTTTGATTCCGAATTTTTCAAAATGGTAATAACGATTTTATTTCAAATGGAAATATGGGGAGAGTTTGAACCGACAAATAACCCTGTAGGGGCCCATACTTCTTTTTCGGGGGGAAATTATCTCTAAGGTTAGTTTACTAACAATTTTTTTTTTTTCTAATTCCAAAAATTTCTTGGAAACGTCTTTAACGATTTCGTTTAAATCTTATATCTGAGGAATGTGATATTGTTTTATATTATTTCTACGGTTGTAAATTCCGAACAAAAAAAACCATGAATGCCAAAAGAATATCGACGGACAGAAAACTTTATTGAGATCGTGACTACTTTCCAAACTTTCCTCACCTTTCCCCCCCGCCCCCGAACGGCTTGCATCACGTGCGACATTGCATTGTTGCTCTAGATCTATCGACCGTGGAACAATGCCATCGGGTCAAACTACGTAGTCAAAGTCATTTTGATACGCGAGCCAACTATTATTATTACTGTCATCAGTTTTACTACCGTGACGGTACTGGCGGCCACCACTTTCTATCCATTGATTATATACTGCGCATTATTGTGTATTTTAAGTAGGGTTGGATTCTTAGCTTCTTCAATATTCATAAATTTTTAACATTTTCTGTTGACACCCCGGAGATGACCCCCCGAGACCAAAAAAGTGGTTTTATCAATGCCGCCTCGCCTGTCTGTACCTCAGGCTAGAGACAAAACTATTTTACCGATTGGGCTCACACTTATTTAAGGTTTTCAGATGGTACCCCCCCCCCCTCCCGAGTGGTTTTTGGAATTAGATATATCTAACACAAAATTTAAGGGTAGTTTACTGAAGGACAAAAAGAAAAAAATTATATTTTCTAGAAATACTCTATAACGGATTTGTTTAAATTTTATATCTAGACCCTGTTTTTTTTTACATACATTACTGTTTCCAGCCTTTGGCCTGGGTCAGTTTTTTTATTCAAGCCATATATTTTCCACTGCCGGCTGTCTAGGCCTGCGGTAGCTATCTATACACTGTTAATCTTTATAAATAAGATTACAATATTCTCATTTTATCATAAAAAATTACTTTGAGGTTAATTTAGACGGGGGAAATTTTCCAATTTTGATCATTTCTCCGCAACTATTTGAGATATGAAATAACTTAACCTTGTAAAGTTGTAGTATTATTAAAGCTAAAAATCTTTTATTTGAAATATATTTTTATAAAACCAATACTTTCTTAGCTATAAGCAAATATAGGGCAATACATTTTTTAGTTCAGGTCTTAGAAAATGAATTTTATTCTTATATTCTTTGTTTGACAAAGATGTTTCTATTTCCTCAATTTTTCTGTAACAGTGTTCCTAATTCCTAATGCCATAGGGTAATTAACAGTGTATATTATTTCATTTATGATCTTTCGTGTAGTATTTATACAACTATGTATAGACCTATTATGTTATTTCACAAATCTTACGAGTGATTAGTAAATATCTATTTTAAAATAGGAAGAAAGTCTGTGTGGTGTAGCGTACAATTTTTTTTAAATGTTGCAACTTTAATGATTATTTTTACGGTTTGATTTAAAAAGGAATGAACCCTTTTTTTTATATAAAATACTCTAAAACAATTTATTCATAAAAATAATGTGATCAGAAACTAACTCTTTTCTTTTTATAGACATCCGTATCTTTGAAATAATAATACTTTAAAAAAACTCTATGGCATGAGACCGGACTATTCCAAACTGCATCAGATAATCCATATAATATGGAAATATATGATTGTATCTTAAAATACTAATTAATGTGTACATTGCGCGTCTGGGCTGCATCAATCGTATTCCAGTAGTGGAAATATAATCAAGTACTAATATATCGTTTCCCAGGGATGCCCGAATGTACTAATCGTACATACTTTTCCGTGGAGGCTCTTTGGATGTCCCGATGAGATGAGGTGATGGTGATAGTGAGTATGAGGGTGATAGTGAGTATGAGGGTGATAGTGAGTATGAGGGTGATAGTGAGTATGACGGTGTGAAACCAGTGGAAACACTTAAACATAACTTAAGCCTAACCAACCAAACCCCGGTGACCGCTTGGGTAATTCACTCTTCAGGAAAAATACTCAAGGTACCAGCCGGGAATCTAATCCAAGACCCCTAAGCTCGTAGACAGGTGCACTGACCACTACTCCAGGGGGCCGGTTAAATTCAATATTAAAAATATTTATATCTTATATTGATATATGATATAAATAAAAACCGAGAAAAATAAAAATTAAGGTAATTTTACTTTAAGAAACCAGCAAACAAAAAATATTTGTTCAGTTATATTTTACTCTTTTTAGAGAGGGAGGGATATAAAGTAATAGTTCTTAAGTCCCATGTCCCATCATCTAACGACAAGACGTAAACAAAATGATTATTATAAAATAATGTAGGTATGTGTGTTTGTTTCAGGTGGCAATACTGGTGTCACTGTTGGCAGCAGTGTGGGGCGCTAGAGGGGAGCCCCCAGGCAGGCCAGGGCACATCCCCACGAGCGGAGTGATACATTTTCCTGGTGACAGCTTGTCGCACTATAAGGTTAAGTTGTATCAACACAGAAACACGTTTTTATAGTCGCAAGAAAAAAAAGAACATGTTCGGCGTCAACATTAAAAGTTAAGGTGGAGTTGTAGGGGACGCGAGAAAAGGCCAGTGATTTCGCAGTTTTTATAGCAAAACATTTCTTTGTCCAAATTAAATAAAATATTGTTCCAGTAGCAACGTTTAGTTTAATTTTCTTCACGCGGTGGTGTCAACATTTGTTGAATATCTGTCACGAGCGTAGCGGCATTAGATGACAAACTTTTTAAATGAAGGTAAAAAGTTGTCATTAAATTCTAGGACAACCTTGACAGATATTCAACAAATGTTGATAAAACCTTGTGAAGAAAATTAAACTGAACTTTGCTACTGGAACAATATTTTATTTTATTTGGACAAAGAAATGTTTTGCTACAAAAACTGCAAAATCACTGGCCTTTTATCGCGTCTCCTACAACTCCACCTTAAGTTTTATGTTTCAATAAGACGAAATGTTCCCCTGTTTCATAATTACACTATTAGTATTTATTTTATTAGATCAATGATTCAGAAATTATTTAAAGTGAGATGGAAGGGAAATCGAGTTATGGTCAATATGTTTGCAGTTTTTATAACAACAATAATTTTTGGACATAAAATCTAAATATCCATCTTGACGTATCTAGCGAAGGAATATTGTATTTTTTTGATAAAAATACAAAAATGCTGACCTTAACCAGGGCGAGTGACAGAAATCTTGGGGCCCATTAAAATGAGAACTATGGGGCCCCCTCACCCCATCCCAACACCCACCCACTTAATATATTTACAGGAGCAGAATTAAACTATCATTTTTTTAAAACCGTTAACTATTACAGTTGTATTATGTTTGATAGCTGATGCATCTAATAGTTGACTAACTTTCTGTATTAGTTGATTAACTAATAATGACACTTTTAATGTATAGAATTTTATAATAAATCTTCTCACTTTAACTGCAGCAAAGTATTTAATTACATCACTAAAGTCAATACTCCGTGGTATGAGTGTGTTCTATAGAGAGTAGGGTCAGACTGTTAAGACGGTCTTATAGCATCGTAGCTCGCATGTAATTTTTGATCATAGCAAGCTCACTGAATGCTCCCCCCAATTGTTATTGGGAGGGTGGAAAAAAATTCTAAGTGCTATACACACCTCTGCAAAAAAGAACTTTTTTAGTTGTAGCTTAGGTATTGCATTTAAAAAATAAAGGGGGCTAGCCAGATACAGAGCTTGCAAAGTTTAAAAAAGAATCCATACCGAAATATTTATTAGTTGTCTTTATTCAAGACTACCTGCCTCGGTGCGTAGTTAGCTAACGCGCTAGTTTCGTGTTGAGCTAGACTACCGAGGAAGAGAAGATCGAGGTTCAAATCTCAGTCGGGTGAACTGGGTGGGTGGGGTTCCTAAATGGTTTTCCACGCTTCCTCCACGCAAATGCGGGTTCACTTCCTTTAAATTCAACCTTACCAATTCCTAACCCATTAGCGTAATTAGTACTTGAGGGTATAAACCGAACGGGTATTAAGACGCGGTGCTGAATTAAAATAATTCAAGACTATTAGATAAAAAAAATATTCGTTAAGGACGGCCGACGGGGCCCCCTTTAGCAATGAATGATTTCTGGACGTTGTCGTAGACTAGTAATAAAACTGATGGGTTTTTTTTTTCAGGCAGAGCCAGTGCAAGGGCTACAGTATTTCGCCACTGGTACAACTGGTGGACTATCTGGCCTACAAGCCCAGCAACTATTGGTCTACCCAGGAGGAGGGGTAGGAGCAGGACATATCTTCATACCTGCGCAGGTAATGTAGCATGTTTAATAAACACGTTATTGAATCATCAAACTCAAAAACTATTTGGCAAATTTGAAACTAAATTAGTTTAATTTTTTAATTTAATTTATTTGAGGTATTTAATTCTGAACCGACTAATTATATCAGCACGCGAAAATTTCTATGAGTTAGAACGAAAAGGCTTGCCAATTTTGAAAGGTATTTCCACATACCTTCTAAGGATCTTTTACATGCAACAATTGACATGGCTCTATTTTTCCCTCTGAAGGAAGTTGTGCTACAGATTTTTATCGTTGAAGAAAAATCCGTTGACCTCAACTGAGTTTGAACCCACGAACATCGGGTCCTGAGGCGAAAACTTTACTCCGAGGCCACCGAGATCGACGATTAGTTTAGTATGTGGCTACTTTTACGTAATGAAGAACTTTGTGATTTGTATGCATATCCAGACATTAAGGATAATAAAGGCAAGGAGCCTGAGGTGGAATGGTCATGTGACGGATATGGGAGATGAAAATTTTCCGTGAAATCTTTAACCGTAGCATTTTCCAGATAATTTTCTGCAGTGGTGGTTTGCGGCGGAGGGTTTAAATTGTAGAGGTCGCACCTAGAGCCTATTATATTTCAAAATATAGTGTGTTAGGAGACGAGTGTGTTATAAGAAGAAAGAAGGGGGTACGGGGTTGGGGGAGGGGTAAATAGGAAGCACAGAAGATAGGGGGCGGGGGGAGACAAATGTGGGTCCAACCTTAAAGTTATTTTAATTAACTTATTGATGATAAAAAATGTAATTATGATTTATGAACATAACGAATCTACAAAGACTCGCATTCACTTGTTTCTTTACTACTTTTTTTTTTAGCACCACGTCATACTAACCGCTGGGGTTATGCGCCTATGTACTAATTATGCCAATGTGTTAAGAATGAGAATGAATTGAGAGTAATTGCATCCACATTTGCGTGGAATGAGAGTAGAAAATCATTTAGGAAAAACAGCCCTCAGTACACCCAATCGAGATTCGAACCTCAATCCCCACGTCATCGGCAGTCTAGTCTACTGCAAGAGTAGCGCGTTGGACCACGCGGCCACCGAAGTGGTTAGGTAATCCCAGTTTAAATGACAACAAGTTACGCTAAACATGTCATCTAAGGACCTAACTCTGGACACAACATAAATTATTCCCTATTCGGGGCACCAATAGCTATTGTTTATCTCCACCATATCTGAGAGTACGGCGTTAGCGTTTGACAATCACAGGCGCAATTAGCAACGCTTCAACAGAAACATTCTCCAGAGGAAATCCACCAACTGCATATCTATACATCAAGGTTTTTAACCTCTTATTCTGTAGTGGATGTCATATATTAAGCATGAAACTTGAAAAGTTATATGCGATTTTTTATACATAAATAAAATTATAAGAGCAAAATTCGAGATTAAAGAGAACTTTGTCAGAATGAAATACTTAATTTTTTTTTTTTTTCAGATCAACCAGAATCCAGTTATAACCGGGACCACGTTCGGTACCCAAGCTGGCCAACTCATACCGGTACCATCTTATAGCGACGTACAGCCACCGGCCAACATTGTACACTATGGTAACACTCACCAAACAGGAAACATCGCATCGTACAGTAACACCCAGCAACCAGCGTCATACAGTAAACCCAGCAACCAGCGTCATACAGTAACACCCAGCCATCAACAAACATAGCATCGTACAGTAACTTTCACCAACCGACAAACATCGCGTCGCCCGATTCTTACAGGAGCTTCCAACAACCGACAAACATCGCGTCGCCCGATTCTTACAGGAGCTTCCAACAACCGACAAACATCGCGTCGCCCGATTCTTACAGGAGCTTCCAACAAATCAATCTTGTTCCTGGGGTATCCTACGCCCCTACCCAACCCATCACCCCCTCGACACCTTACGGGAGTCAACCTCCTCATGGGATCTACCACAACGGGGTGAGACCTCTTGCTCCAGGGTTCCTATACTCGACGCCCTCTAGCGTCAACAACAATAACCAACACCATCACCAGCAGGAACAAAGACCGCATCAAAACGTTGATATAACCTTCGACTCTCTCGGTGAGTCCTCACAAAACGCGCATGCGCAGCAGGACAGCTATCTTCCTCCTTCCTCTCAGAGCTATATCAGCTCTCTGCACCCAAATGATTTTGGTGGGTCGCTGCTGACGTCACCTTCCCCTATGAAAGCCGCCACTTACGGTCCACCCAGACCCATGTTTGGACCTTACACACGACATCGGAGACCAAGTTACGTCTTCGAGCCACATTATCACCCTCATCATCCCCTCCATCATAAAGGATACTTGGGGCCGCGCGGTCCGTTGCGACACACTCCTCCTCCGACGTTACTGAGGAAACCCCACCACCCGTACACGGCTCCTACACCGGTAAAACCACCGTATGCGGCTTATAGTGCACCCCGATACCATCACGCTCCTCACAGCGGCGCTAACTTGATAGGCGGAGAAATCACCAAGGCGATCTACCACGCTGATCAACTGCCGGCAACCTACGCCCCTTATCACAACCAATACCTAACAGGGAAGTCTGACATGGAAGAATCGTACGAGCAGGAGATCGGTAACGGGGAGGCAGTGATGCACGGTCAGTATGAGACGCAGCCGTCAGAAGAAAACAGGAACAGCTACGCTACCATCATCGGGACATTTCTAGGAGACTCCTTGGAGAATAGCTACGGTGTTGGCGGCAAGGGGGTTGGTCATAGGACTGACGACAGAACCGGGTCTAATGGAGAGTACCCCCACGTGGCTTCAGGGGTGAGGGCGAACCATAAACTTGAAATGGACAGCAAGGGGCGATCTACGTACCAGCTGCTGCACGCTAGGTCCGATTCAGACAACCGTAAGTGAGCTTATACAATATCTTCTAATGTAGCCTTCAGTCAGATCTGAATTGTATACAAAGTTTAAAATGCTTTTATAGCTCGAGCAGGCTTTTTTTTTTGTTACTGTTGGTTAACCCTTTAATACGAAACAAGGTTAAATAATCTAAACTATAAGTATATATTATATATTTTTCTTTAAGGTATTAATTTGACATCCTTATTTCAACGTATGTTTTTGTGTGTCTATCTACCTTATATATTTTTTATCACTGCGTCTTACTACCCGTTCGGGTTACATGCCTATGTATGTGTTAGGGACGAAGACGGTTAAATTCAGAGGTGAGTCCACATTTGCGGGGAAGGAGAACGGAACACAATTTATGAAAAACGACCCTCAGTACACCAGACTGGGGTTCGAACCCCGATCTCCCCGTAATTGATAGGCTAGTCTATTACGAGAGTTACGCCTGAGACCATGCGGCCACCAAAGCGGGTTAGAAAAATTCCCTTATCGTTTATTATTAGCCATCTTCCCCAATCTTTATTTTCCCTCACCCGCCTCTGTGGCGTAGTTGGCTAACGCGCTAGTCGTGTTGAGCCCGACTGCCGAGGACGGGGAGATCGAGGTTCGAATCTCGGTCGGGTGAACTGGGGGTGGTTTTTCCTAAATGGTTTTCCACTCTCCCTCCACGCAAATGCGGGTTCACTTCCTCTATTCAACCTTCCCAATTCCTAATCCATTAGCGTAATTAGTACCTAAGCGTATAACCAGAACGGGTAGTAAGACGCGGTGCTAAATAATAATAAAAAAAAATTTTCCCTCGTACAACCTGGATAAAGTGAAGCCTCGGTATCAAAATAACGGTAGATTCGGGAGGAGCAGAGAGGAATAAATAATAGATTCATTGGTCAAGAGAAATGAACGAATCTTTATAGCCGTGTGTTTTGCAGCATCTGGGTCCACACTGCCCTCAGTCCAGTCAAACTGGAGGCCACTAAACGCTCCGGCGGGAGCTATTCCGGCAAAAGCTTATGATATTCAGGCTCCAGACCTCTCTGTGGTAAGAGGAAGCGCTCCTCCACACATATACTCACAAGGTAAGAGCAAACTATATCTGGAGTTCCTTCTTATGAATGGGAATTCGGAAACAGTAGCGTACCCACGGGGCGGCTCGAGCCCCCTCCCTGCCGTAGTTCGGGGATGTCCGGAGATCTACGCAGATCCGAAGATAAAATAAAAGGGGAGGGGGGTGATATGACCAGTTAAACATTGTGAGTAAAGAAAATATCAATTGCCACACGTCCTTGTGTTGATCCTCCCTAGTAATCCTAATTGATGTTCTTGCAGTTTAGGAAGTGGCCTAAATCCTGAAGATTGCGATAGGTTCCAAATCTCCAAGTTTCCCACGTGGTCTCATCGAGGAGTTGCACAGTGGCTAGACAATTACCTATTATAAATGTGACGGCTAAGCCAACTTTAATTTAGGCCTATTTATGTATTTATTATTTTGTTAGAATATCATGTTTATAATAGTAAAAATATAAATGATAAAGTTAGCAAATGCCAATAAAAATCCTTCCAAAAAAAGCTTCTAGGTTTATATAATGGTAAAAATTTTTTTTACCTCCAGTGGTTGGGGAGACATCCCCTCAAACCCCCTTGAGCCCCCCCTGTATCACAATCTTGCGTACGCTACTGTTCGAAAAACTTTTTAGGAAATACAAACATAATTTTTGTCATCAACATTGTTAACATTTTACCATATTATTAATATTATTTTATAGGTATTTATAATATCTATCAAAAGTAACACATACAGATCATATGACTTTACATATGAATGCATGAATGTAAATATATTAACTTTTCTAGCTGTCAGATATGTTCGTTCGTACAAAAATGGTGGCGTAGCTACTGTATTATACAGGATACAAAGTATTTGTCTATGTGACTTCAGTTAAATGGCGTGTACAATCTTAGCTGGCGTATTGTGAATGGTTGATAAATGATTAGAAAACACCTAACATATTTTTCCAAATTTGAGGCACTCAGGGATGGGAATAAACTCAAAGAAGGTATAGGTATATAGTTTACCACTTTAATATCAGTTTTGTTTCAATCAAAATACTGTATAATATTATATTATTTTAAAATAAATATGAATTCATTTCTATACTAAACGTCTTATATCGCCTACCTCTTCCTTTTGATCCACACACTCTACCTTCATATGTTTGCTTCATCACTTGATCCACACTCATCCTCTCAACATGCCCAAAGAAGTGTCTTACGTTCGTTTGGACATTTTGAGAGGATGAGTGTGGATCGAGTGACGAAGCAAATATATGAAGGTAGAGTGTGTGGATCAATAGGAAGGGGTAGGGCATGTAAGACGTGGCTTAATGTTGTAGACAAAAGTGTGGAAAAGAGAAACATTTAGAGTTTTAAGAATAAAATAGCATGTATGACTCGGTGTATGGATGTTGTTCAAGCGAAGGGAGAATGCAAGGATAGGGAAGTGTGAAGAAAGTTAGTGAGGATGGTCTAAGTACCAAGTTTTTTTGAGCTGTTTGCACAGTTTATTGCCTACCCTGTAAGGGAATCGGGTAATTAGGTATGTATGTATGTACTAAACTTTTGTTTAATCATAGTACATCACATTATGAAAGTCCTGTTGTAATGTTTTGCTCTGTGTGCTTCAGGTGAGTCTGACTCGAAAACCTCCAAAAGACCCAACTATCAAGAGCATTATTATTATGCGGCCGATCGTCAGCAGGACACAAAATCAGACCCTTTCAGTGATAGCTCAGAGGTAGTGTCAGCGGTCGTGCTCGTTAAACAGAAGTGAGCATTTGTCTAGGGTGTGAGTGAAGAAACGCCCCACACTTGAACAAGTTTATATAATGTTGGGTTCAGTCTCAGAGGGGATTGTCCTGTCTCCTCGCATCAGCCGAGATAGTGATTGGCTTGAAAATAATAGGCAAGGAGAAAGAGAGAATTTAGAGCATTTCTTTATCTTGACTATTATCCCAGATTTGAAAATATATCAAAATTATTTTGATAAATTTTTAAAACTATTAAATAAGATGGCAATCATTAGGGGTGTGTGAAGTGCATTTTTTCAATTCAAAGCAAACTCTAATTGAATATATGAAATATTCTCAAAACCAAATTGAAATTCGATTAGTATTTTGTTTTATAATTGAAAAAATATATTTTGGTTAATAATATATAACCTAATACATTAAAATTACTTGAAATAGTTTTATTGTACAATTGTTTGTTGTATTTTGTTTTAATATGATAAATTATGTTATTACAAATTACAAGTCAATTACTTCAGTTCCCCCCCCCCCCCCATAATGAATATCAATTTGGAATGTATAAAACAGCTAAGAATGGAATTAAATGACCATAAAATGAGTATTTTAGCTCTCAACATTATGAATGGCGAAGCTTCTTAATTGTTGAAGCAGTAATTTTTTTTTTAAGCTAAGTCGAAGCTGATATTTATTTTGAAGCCTAGTCAAAGTTTCAAAACTTTGCACACCCTAAGCAATTATGTTAACAATGTAAAGGGCCTATACATAATTTTCACACAGCATTTATATTTCTGATCATTGAGGAAAAAAATACATTTACTGAAATTATAAATTTTCTTGAAACATCTTACTAATCAAACGCATGTATTGAAGTCAAACAATAACACTTTATTAAATAGCTCTGACAACAATACATCACTAGGTGTAAACTGTAGAGCATTAATATTAAGCATTAAGGCAATATATTGGTTTATTGCACCTCCAATGCACTACCAATATAACTCCAAAAGTAGTTTTAGAGATTATGACAATTTAAATTTAAATTGTGATGCACAGAAATTATTTCTTAATATAAACACGTTAAGCTCGGATAGAATAATATGTTAGTTTTCTCTAGGAAGGATAACTATTCTGGTGATTATTGATACAGTAAACGTGTCAATAATTTAGACTAATTGGGGATTGACCCAGTCCGAATTATCGACCTGTCCGGATTTTCAAAAATACAGTACTTATACAGAAAATAAAAAAAATATTAGCATAGACGGGATCAAACCCCTATCACCTCATGATCGGCAGTCTAGTCTTTCACGAGTGTGACACCTTAGACCATGTGGCCACAAAAGCGGGTCAATTTATATGGTTTGTGTTGTTATTGCATTAGATAAAGTAAGTTCCTTTGAACTTTATACAAGAAGTAGTTACATTGGTATTGTATTAGGGGTGCAATATGTTTCTAGTGTGGAATTACTCACCCACATGTTTGCTAGAGAGCATCTTTTCTCGCAATCACTGTACAGTGAAGGAATTGACCCATGTCTGTGTAGTATGCTGATCTACCTTCTGTAAGCTATAACATACAATAGTTTATATATTAAGATACTGGTCAAAACTAAGAAGAGATTTGTCATGGTGTTTTTTTTTAGATAGAGCAACATTACATAACCTGTGGTTATATAAATGTATGGTTTTGAGCTTCAAATGCTTCTGTTGGTGCTTGTAAGTAATGTTCACGCTCACATATCTATCTCTACTTATGTATCATCATCTCATCATCATCATGAACTGTTTCCATCCTGTGGCCGGGTCTGTTCAGTAAAATTCCTTCATCTCCTCTGTCTTCCACCATTCTTCCTCCGCACTCTCTTCCACTTGCTCCTCTTATTGCACACTTGCTGCTATTGTTTCTCCCATCTCTTCTTGGTCTCCTTTGATTCCCTTCCTTACGTACGCCATATCCAATAATCTTCTTTGAATCCTCTCCCCTTCCATCCTTGTTACATGTCCATACCATCTCATCCTTGCTTTCTCAAATATCTCATGGGCCCCAACTCTTGACCTTACATCTTAATTCCTAATCCTATCTCTTCTGATTACAGCTAACATGCTCCTCAAAAACTTCATACCTATGGCCTCCACTTTCCTCATTTCTCTTTTATCCAAAGTCCAAGTTTCCACTGCATGCATAACTACTCTACTTATGTATAATGATAAGAAATATATAATGTTTTAGTTAAACTTTCTTTTAGGAAACAAAATGTTTATATCATTAAAATACTATATATTTTTATGGTTGAAATTAACTACTATCTGGATCCTAGATACTACATTTTTTTTTCCGTTTTATTCTGGTCGCTGATAATTTTTCAAATCCATAGACACTATTTTTTACACAATATATTTTTCTGTTTTATCATAAACAAAAATATTAAATAAGTTTAGTCTTATTTCCAAATTTAATTATGATACAAAAAAAAACATGTTTTTAATTTTCAACTCATCACATAGTAAATTTAAATAGAATAGCCTCGTCAGACAAAACATTGATTAAAACTCCTTTATAGGGAATACACAGAGATAATAATTATTTAGGGATCAATACTTTATTATGTATATACTAGCTTTAATGATATGAAGGCTTTAAAAAACAACACAAACAAATGTTTTGTGATATGGTCAGTTAAAGGAAAGTATTAAAATAAAATAGCTGTTTAGAATTTCTACTGAATATTTTCTTATGATTAGGAAAGTGTAAACAGTTTAATTAGATTGTATCAACAACATTTTATGATTTTTGTAATATTATATGATGGGATGATTATTATATAAGTGATCTCAGACAAAATGATAATTATTTAAATCATTTTAAATGAAAATATTGTTCGAATGTAATGTATTTTTACAATAAATAACTTATTAATTTGAACTCAACCTTGTTTAATTGTTTTGGAGCATAGCTTACCACACTCAATTTTCATTTAGGACATTTTTTCAACAATTAAATTGACTTTTAGATTCTGATTGGTGTCTGCGTTTACAAGAACTGTGTAAAAGTCCCATTCTTAGTTTAAAATGTGACATTAGTTGGGTTGAATAAATCTGATAAAATCGAGATAGAGTGGTTATTTTAGCACCACATCTTACTACTATCCTTTTGAATTATATGCTTATGTACTAACTATGCAATGGCCTAAGGATAAAGAAGGTTGTATTTAAAGGAAGTGTACCCAGATTTGCATTGAAGGAGAGTGGAAAAATATTTGGGAAAAAACACCCTCAGTACATCCAACCAAGATTCAAACCTTGATCTCCCCATCATAGAAGTTTGGTCCACTGTGAGAGTAGCGCCTTAGACTATACTGCCACAGAAGTGGGTGAGCTAGAATTAATATTCTACAAACATCCTTTCTAATCAATAAATGACTAATATTCAATATCGTGGATTTTTTTGGACTATTAAAGAATCAACCAGTGATAGTATTTAGATGAGCCTTATCCAGGAAACTAAGATTGGATTAAAACCGGAAACTCAAAGAGAGGTAACAAGAGAATAAAACAAATTACATACAGTTCTTTAAGATTGTTTATTTATGTGTTCATTACATTTTACATAAAGTGTTCAATCTGATAGTTGAATCAGGGGAACCTGATTGGTGGGATGATAACGGCTTCAACGAGAGCGGAAAAAACAAATGGTAGTTTTGAAATTCTACAAGACTTACAGATATTACATTCAAACATATCTTTTAGTTCACACATATGAACAGTGATATTATATGTATGGCTCACCTTTCACTTGAAGGGCCTTATAGAGAATACTTACTTTTTTTTCGTGGTAGGATTGATATATTATACTAATTTTACTATTGGTATTTTATAGGTTTGATAAAATCTATCAAAAGTGTCACCTGCAAATAACATGACATTACATATAAATATGTGAAAGTAGATCTAGTAAATTTTCTAGCCTTCAAATACATGGCTCTTCCTATAAAAATTGGACTGTAAATATAATTGCACACACATGTACCAGCAGAGCCGTTTACCAAAAAAAATTATTTCAATATAATTATTTTTATACAATAATACCGACTTTAGTTTTCTACTTAACATTATTTTATTTTGGAACAACTTTTAAACTTGTAAGCAAATAAAAAATATTTTTAGAAAAACTAATGTTTCTCATACTCTAGTATATTATATGAACTTAATGCATTAAGATTACTTGGAAAATATTTTATTGCACCATTGTGATTTGTGAATAATAGTTCGTGTTAATCTGACAAATCAAGTTATTATCATAACTTACAATTAAATTACCTCAGTTTTTTTTTTCTATTTGAATATTAATTTGTAATGTATAAAGCAGCTCAAAATCGCTATAATTTAACATAAATTGAGTAATTTAGCTGTCAATATTTCTATTGGCAAAGCTGGAATTTGTTTCGAAGCTTTGCACGTCCCTACCTACATAAATTAATTAATGGAATTGAAATATGCGATGACATTTCTCTTCTACTTGATTTACATAAGTTTTTTTTTTATATAAAAGATAACAAAATATTAATAATTTAGTCATTCATTTGTTTATTTTTGGACTTCACTTAACTATTTTGGAAAAACTATTAATAACTTGGACCATTTTAATTAATGCATATTATTTACTTGTAAACAAAGAAATTGCATTCTACTTAACCTAAAGTTATATTTGTAAACCCAGACATAGACCCCCAATAAAATAAATAACATCCTCATATCAACACATACTTACTCATATTATTATATAAGCATGACAAGGTTGTCAAAATAACTGAAAAAATAATACATAGCACATTTAAGTACAAATTCGAGACATAATTTAGCTTAAGGGTAAAGAAGTGATAACTATTATTTTAAGAGAAAAATACATTACACATACACATAGAAAATACATGGTTACAAAAAAGAAAATGTGATGATTTTATAATTCAATTTTAAACATACCAAACATATATTAAGAAGTTGTAAAACAATAATCAATACAGGTACTTTAGTAAAAAATTATATATGATATAAGTTTAGCTATAAAAGTTTTTAATAACCTATCACAGAAGCATATATGAAAATTAACAACAAAACAATATAAAAAGAATTGTTTCCCCAAAGTAAGAA
Organism: Timema podura; assembly: GCA_033556935.1. Lineage (NCBI taxonomy): Eukaryota > Metazoa > Arthropoda > Insecta > Phasmatodea > Timematidae > Timema > Timema podura. Next base: position 15,138,880 of record JAVRXN010000007.1, on the reverse strand, counting down.
AAGTAATATTGTTTCTCATTCAGTCATTCAAAAGCACTAACAGTCTTTTGATGAAAGTAGTGCCGCCATAATATTTTAAAGCTATGTATTATTCATAGTCAAACAGATAAGTGAGGGAGTGGAGGAGAGGTGGAGGGGGGGAAGGAGGATAAGCGGCCATTCTTTTTCAAACATACACCTCACCCAAAATAATTCAAGTATGTTTTTCCAGTTGAATAAAAAATGTTCCAAGCTTACAAAACCACCAAAAAAATGTATCTTTACAGGGGTAATTTTTTTTAATGGTAGACGTTCGTGTTGCAGTGTGTTTGAGGTTATGTTATGAAAGATAAAAGTTTGATCTACAAGTAACATCATTGAAGTTTAAGTTTGGGTTAGTATAAACATACTTTCTTAATCAATTAACTTCAAGAATGTCCGTGTCACGTCCGTTACAAAAAACAAGAATAAGTTGTTTTAGCTCTGTTATTACTTACTTACTGTAATTTGGACATAAGTAAGAAGATAATGACAAATGCATGATCACTTTTAAAAATTTTTTTAAAGATTATTCTTGGTAGATAAAATAGGTGTAAAATATATCACGTCGTTACACCATTATACAGCAGACAGTTATGGCGGTCCTTTTCCAGCTTGAATTAAATAATAGGCCTAAATCATGATTTATATTTTACTAAGGATAGCCCATGCTTAATATATGCGGTTTTTAGATCATTATTTTGAGTAATTATACATTTTCTGGCTTTTAATGAGATTTTATTTCATACCGAGGTTTTCTGACATTTAGCCTTATTTACTTAAAATCCATTAAAATAAAAATGTAGGCCTATTGTATGGAAGGTATATTAAGCTGCTGATTCTAATAATGTGCTTATGGTAAGTTTTAAGCTTTTTTTTTATTATTTTTAACTTTTGTATTGGCATGATCCTACTTTTTCACTGTTGTTTACAGATTATGGGGCCTTCAAATCAGCCGGCAGTGTCGTAAAAACATGAAAAATGACTCAAATCAATGGAGAAACTATCTTAAAAGGATAGGAGGAAGATGGAAGCTAGAAAGAAACAGAAAAAGTTAAAAACCAATGAACGTTTGCGCACCGTAAAAAGAGAAAAAGACAAGCTGAGGCAACGGCTCAATGGGGGGAAAAAACAGGAATGAGAAAATGCTGCTGAATCAGAACTTGGACCTTACAAAAGCCCAATAACTCTTGGAAAAGCCATCAAGAAGGTGAAAAATATGTGTTGCCCAAAAGTCCTACAAAAAAGTGCTGTTTTTAAACGAACTGATCCGAAAAAATTTGGGCCTTCTGTAAGACTCTGTTTAAAAACAAGAAAAAGGGATCCAGGAATATTACGCCCGAATGCACAAAGAGTGTAATCGATTTGCACCACAACGATGAAGTTAGTCGCCAGCCTCCCGGAAAGTGTGATGTAAAGTCTGTAAAAGATCCAGTGAGCGAGAAACGAGGCTTATTCCAAAATAGACGTATGGTTATGGTCATCGGATAGGCTATGAATAATTTAAGCAAAGTAACCCCAATGAAAACATTTCCAAATCAAAGTTTTATAGCCTGTGACCTCAACATATTTTACCCCTAAGTAATATGCCTCATACACTATGTGTATACGTTTGACATGCCAACTTTACATTCTTGGTGGAGGCTATTTCCAAATCTGAAACTGTCTTTCCAAAATCACACAGTGAATTGCTTGATGCAGTAAGCTGTGACTCTAGTTCCTACAAATGTATGACAAATGAATGTGATAAATGTGAGACTAACCTAAAGAGTCTTCTCGAGAAAGATGTTGGTTTAGAGAAAAAACTCAAATGGAAAGATTGGAAGACCATTAATAACAAACCAAAACTTGTAGAGAATTACACTGCATTGGGAAGATGATAAATAAACTCAACTCACAACTGCCTGTGTTTAAAAACATACCTATGTCAAGAGAGAGCAGTCTAAATATTTTCAGGAAGGCAAGAAGTCCGTAGTAAAAAAAACCTAGTCAAGCCATTATGCAAATAGATTTTGCAGAAAACTATTCAATAGTACATCAAGATGAAATACAAAGCGCACATTGGAGTCATGCACAAGGAAATATTTTTACTTGCTGCATTTGGCATTCAAATGATATGTATAGGTTCACCATTGTTAGTAATGACTTGAAACATGGAAAAATCTCAGTTTGGGTGTTCTTGAAAACCAATCATTGATGAATTCAGAAGCAATGTTCCAGATGTCAGTGAGATTTATATGTTTCCAGACAATTGCGCTGCCCAATTCAAGAGCAGGTATACAGTTTCGAACGTATGTTACTCTGAAAAAGATTATGAGTTAACTTTTCACTGGAATTTCTTTGCCTCAGGGCATGGAAAAGGAGCAATGTATGGAAGAGGTGGGTCCATCAAAAGAACAGTGTGTCGAGAAGTAAAAGAAAGGCAAGCTTTTGCAATAACTGCTTATGATTTCTACAAATTAACAAAGGATAAATGCAAAGATGTTTGTATTTTGTATGTATCTCAAGCGAATGTACAGTCCTATGAGCAGATACTTGACAAAAGATGGAAGGAACTTGCTGAAATTCCAGGAATCCAATCAAAGCATCACTTCAGGGCTTATGATGAAAATAACATTCTTATCAGTACCACAACAGAAGATTTAATGTTAAACATTTTTGTGAATTATAAAAATGAAGATGATGAAGAAGATGAAATCAGTAGTGTTCTTAGTGTGAGTACTCGGATGTATATAATGACTCATCCGACAATGACGAAGAACCGAGTCATGGGATTGAAATGAATTTGTTAGGCCTGTACCTCAAGAAAATATTTCTCCAGGAACATATGTCTTGGTGAAAATTCTAAGTACAAAAGAGTTCAGATACTGTTGCAATGTGTTGAAGTAAAGTAAGGCGGATGGGGAAATGATGTTTCGTTTTTAAAAGTTATGGAGAAAGTGGCAAGCAGTTTGTTTTTATTGATGAAGATGATAAGCTTATTCTGTTTCAAGATTTCTTCATATTCTTGAAGAACCACAAATAACTTTATTGGGGGATATGGGGGAATTGTCATACAGTTTTCAAAGCAATTCTCAAGTCTTTGAACAATGAACTGAAGTGATCAATAAAATAAGATTTAATCTATAGTTTTGATAAAGTTTTTCATACCAAACAATACTTATTTTGGATACTTGAAGCTAAATAACTGAAATTAGTATTTAAGTTAATTTTAACACATGATACATTTTTCACTTTGAAATTATCCTTTTAAAAGTTGCACAATTTACCTTAAAATAAGAAATAAAATTTTTTTATGGGTCATTTATCATTGTAATAACATAATTTCATTAAAAGTAGCTGTAAGAAATTTTTATATTAAATAAACCATTTTTAGAGCATGTTTTCATTTTTGTCACGTCCGTTAAAAACTTATACATTTTATTGAAAAAAATTTGTTGTCCAATCAAAATGGTAAACATACCAAATCATAGTTTAAACTTGTGGTGTTCTTAAAATATAGTGAATATTTTTATTTTTTATAGAATCAACAGAGTTTTAGAGACATATGATCACACCTTAAAACCAAGGTGCATTTTTTGTCACGTCCGTTACGCCTATTTAAATAGCCATTTCTTTTCAACTATAGCTCTGATCATTTTCAAACGTTGTACACTTTAACAGTTAAGTGAGAGACACCACTTTACATGATTAAGACTGTTATTAACTATTTAGTTTTTATTTACAGCATCGAATATGCGTCTAAATGTCACGCCCGTTACAAAAGAATGGTCGTATAGTGGAGAGGCTTATGTTCCAAAAAGACCCGGCCAGTAGCTAACAACTGTTTGTGATGATGGTGATAAACAGGAGCGACCCGAGGTAAATTTTGCACCCAGCTAGGATTGCTTTTTGACGCCCCCCCTATATAACCGGGGTACAATAGGAAAATAATCCCCAAACTTAACTCCAAATCTCACGTCACCTGGGCGTGATAGAAAATTAATCTCAAGGGAAACTCTACAGATGGCAGTCACTCTCTAAATGTTTCACTGTGAGATTGTACGAAAACGGTTAGGATTACAAAGAAAACTTTTAAGTATACATGTTTTGTAGACACTATTCTCATATTTACGTTTTTACCAAACACTTTGATATAATGAAAAGTATGAATGAGATGATTAAAAAAAATAATTTTAGGGTGACATTTTCCAAGATGGTGGATGTAAAATAACTTTTTAAGAGTGGCACTATATCTTATTCTATCCACCATAAAAAAACTATACCAACATATCAAATTTCCTGTTAGTATCAAAAAGTGACCTTGCTTAGCAACTCCACTATTACACGCAAGCTACCGTATGTTAGGTTATTTTGGTGCCCGGTTCACCTGACCCTTAAGCCGCACCTGGTGATAAGTTACTAAGTTAGATGGAAAACATATACACCATAACAAGAATACAGTATTTAGGAACTTACAAGTTTTGATCATAGATACTGTACAGTTTCAAGAAGACTCTGAAACTGCATAAAATAGTGTAAATTATTACAGTATAATAATTACCCTTGATATTATATTACATATTACATTTTTCAAAGTGCTACTGGCAAGGTTAGACACAAACTCACTAAGAAATGACAAAACAAAATAAAGCCTGCGAGCATGCAGCGACAATATTTTACGTGAATGAAAATTGACCTTTATTTTGGGGATTAGAGACTAAGCCCGTGGTCTCTATTGTCTGTTCAGAAAATATTTCCTTGGAGGTTTTGTTTTGTATTATGACAGCATGGATGAGATATAATAAAGCACCTAAAAGAGAGAAAGAAGTAAGCTTCGACATTTTTTACTCTACCCCCACTACAATATCATCCCCTTAATTTCGTCTCCTACGCATAGTGTAGTTTAATAACCAAACCTCCCTAGAAGTTTGTTGCAAGAGTAGGTGCCTCTTTGGTATTTTTGTGAACAGAATTTGAATAAAAGAAATATTATGAAGGTACATAAATGATTTAGTTAAAATAATATTTTTGGTTAAGAAACCTAATTGATATGTTTATGATAGAATTCTGGGGGGGGGGGGGGAAGCAAAGGAGAATCTGAAAATTAGCAAACTATAAACTTGTTTTCACAATACCCTGAGAAACCAACCCTTGGTGTAATTGGGTGTTTAAAGAAATATTACCCAGTGGAAAAATACAGTGTGTGATGTGGATGTGATATTATATTGTCATTTTACTTGATAAATAAATTATTCTACCTAATAAATATTAAATAGCCTCAACAATGTACCTTAAAGGGTCAATAATAGTCATTGTTTTAATAAAGAAATGTTGAATAGTAGTTATTATCATCAATAGAATATAACAGGATTTTAAAAAATTCAGATCTTGTTTCCTCATATTCACATTGTTTTAAAGTTTGTGGTGGAAAAAATTGCTGCATAAGCGTTAAAGATGGTAAAAAAATATTATTTTATATTATATATAACGCTTATGCAGCAATTTTTTCCACCACAAATTGTAAAATAATGTATGTATATATATTTGAGCAGTGTTATTGCTACTGTGTGATAAATTTACCATCTCAAGTTGTATAATATAAAATAATAATTTTTTTTTTACAATCTTTAACACCTATGCAGTAATTTTTTCCACCACAAATTCTAAAATAATGTGTGTTTGTATAAATATAATATTTTTTATCATCTTTAACACTTATGCAGCAATTATATATTTTAGGTTAGTTAGTCAAATCTTTATTTTCTCAAAGTCTTAACAATTTTAGAACAAAATAACACACAAATACTGGCAATAATTAGGCTATTCACAAAAGGCTTGCATTTTTCTTGAGCAAACTTGTACTTGTCAGGTAGATTAGATGTCAAGTTGTTTCTGTACTAGTAAAACTACGGGAAGAATGGCCACACAATATATTCTACTAAAATATTCCAACTTACTTTGAGTAAAATAAACACTAACATTTCAAAATAAGTATTGATTAAATATTTACCAAAAATTAAATAGACTAAAAATAACGCTTAGTAAAAAAGAGATATTTTGTGCAAATAACAATAGCCGTTGTTCTCTTTTCCTATTGTAGGCCAGTGGTACACCTTAAAATTGCAAATAATTTTAATAAAAGCTTAAAATATATTAAGTACAACTATAATATAAAGCAATAAAGGGTGTCTTGAATGTGTGCCTTGAACTTAAATGTTAAAGGTCAGACTGATGATTTGGCATTCAAAAGGGTTATTGTTCAAAAGTGCCACTAAAATTCCCCAATTGGGAAAAAGTACAAAAGTAAAAGCTTTAATTTAATTTAGTTGTCTTCCCTTCCCCCCCTTCTCTAAAATAAGTACCTAAATGTTTGGGTTTAGCACCAATGCAAACTGTATATAAGCAATAAAAAATAAATACAAAATTGACAAATCATCAGGAATAGCTCATGATTAAATTAAAACCTACAAAATAAAAAATGTGTATTTTAACTGATAGGCACTTTAGTTATAACGAATATTAGTTACTGTACAAGTGTTTTTAAATGGCTCCTTTTAAACTTGCGATGTGTTGTTTTTGACTGTTACCATCAAGGGGTAGAAAGCTTAATTTTTCTTGAGGGAGGGTCTGCTAGAAACTTTTTAATGTATATAAGGACCCCTCTAAGGGGTAGGGAGATCATTAAAATTGAGGAGGGGGCAGAACCTGGTTCCCTACCTAACCCCCCACCCCCCAATTTCTACACCCTTGGCTGCCATCATTGTTAAGAAAGTTAAACCCTACTGCTTCGGTGAATAATTTATTTATTCAGACATGCAAGTTTGATCTCTAAAATCAGTGTACTCCTATGTGACTTCTAAAGCAGTAGCGCAGCCATCTTAAGACCAATGGGTTGCAGTCGCTACACTCGTAAAAAAACATGAAGCCACTAAATGGGACCCTCTCGCAGATTACTTTGTTTTTACTTGGAAGCTACTGGGTATTTGTAGTTATTTGTGTTCTATGATTAATTGAATGATGGTTAGTAGATTTTGATCTAATACGCTTTTAAGGTGTTGTGTCATAGGTGTAGTGCTGCATACACTTTGGATGCAAGCTTGTGTGAGTATTTGGTTGCACAATGGTGTACAAGCATCTTGCGCGTGCACAAAATGATCACACTGTCGAGTTGTCAAGATGGAGTCATCGGATGAAGAAAAGTAATTTAACATATTTTGGTGGCTGCATGGTCTTGTAACGACTTACATGTAATGTCAATAATACCAAATAATATCGAATGGGACAAACACTCACCAACCAAGCGGCCCGCTCTCGGAAGACCTACGCACGACCTACACCACTAAACCCGGCCTCCACTCTCGAGAATAATGCCCGTCCAACTGAGCCACGAGTTCCCAGACAACTGACTGCGAGAGTCGAACACGTGTCCAGCCAGCCAGAAAGAAGAGTTCCGTTTCCGGCCACGCATAGCCCTGGGCGCTTCGGCAACGTTCTCGAACATCCAGTTCCTTAGTTTGTTTTGTTTTCCGACCCTCCTTCTCCTTCGGTCCTTCCCCCCCTCTGAGAATTTTCATTTGTATATATACAGCTACGCCAATAAAGTAAAATCACTTACTACACTACGATCTCATGGATAAGAGGTGAGAACGGCGACTAGGTCTCGGGGATTATTAAATATTCAAAATTATAAATTCTGTTTCGGCGTCATGGGGGGAACTGTATTCTAAATTACTGTCTGGACTTCAATTTTGTAATTAATTATTTATTTGAATTGCTATGCCATGCGCTTCCCGCGGCATATAGAAAGATGTCGCCCTTCGTCATCCATTTTAGCTGGGATTCAAACCCAGACCTTATTATTTGTCATAATTGTATATACTTGCTTATTATTTAAAGCGCACTGAGTGTCAGCGCGCCCCGGGTTCAAGACCGCTCAGTAAACTTCCTTTTGTACTTTACTCAAATTTATTGTTGAAAGCAGGATAGTAAAGCGAGACTTAGCTCGCTCTTGCATTAGGGAAATGATGTTTAGACGTGACGTCAAGTTATTTATGAATGTTTGGAATTATTGTTTTATACTCTATTGCTGAGTGACGTCACGTAAGATTACGTAGTTGTGGCTTATGCCTTATATTAAAATCATTATTCTAAATGCTAAGTTAATGTATCAAGCAGCTAAAGCCCATAAGATAAGTTTGGCATCAGAGATCCCAGACCTCGTATTATGTTGTGTTCTACACGCTTAGTGTTGTTTATATAATCATACTTAGGAGAATTTGAGATTGATTGTATTTGTACTTAATGGTCTGATGACTAATGAGGTGCGCTTCACGCACGATGTTTGTTTTCTCAAGTATTGTAAAGTTGTTATTTCAATAATAAAATTTATTTTGTACAATCAGGTGATTCTTTAACCTGATATTAGCCTTCCTCACCTTATAGATATTCATAGATATAGAAGGGGAGGTAGCAGTCTAACCCACTCGCAGTAGACTAGACTGCTGATGAGAGGGAGATTGAGGTTCGAATCTCGGTCAGGTGTACTGAGGGTTTTTTTCCCAAAATAGTTTTCCATATTACCTTCATGCAAATGTGAGAACACTTCCTTTGAATATAACCTTACAAACCCCTAACACCATTAGTGTAATTATTACATAAGTGTATAAACCGAATAGGTAGTAAGACGTAGTGATAAATAATATTTTAAAAAAACAGTAATTTGATGGAAAATAATGAGTTGAAGTTTTTAATGGTAGATGTGAAACCATATATGAAAGAATGGGTGAGCATTTATTTTAAGAATAGGGAAGAGGATGGAGAATAAAGCTGCAATTTCCTAGATCTCTTTAAGCAACCAGTATCCCAAATTGCTTTTCTTTCTTTAAAGCATGCTAATATAATTTCAATTTCCATCGTGAACATACACACATACAAGAACACTCTCATACACCTCTTGAGAACATAAGAACAGCTCAAACTCTCACAACACAACGGTCAAACATCACAAAACATGTAAGCGTTAATGAAGAAAACAAATTTGTTTGATCCGCGGTGATCGATGCACCAACTTGCGCATTCAACTGGCACTCTGTGTGTGAACAAAACCTTGACACTTCGCCCCTTGGTTGAACAGATTTCCTCGAATTGTGTTTCTTCATGCACACTTGTGAACACAGTTTACTGGTGCAAGTGTTCATCCAAAGTGTATGCAGCCTAAATTATATGCTGTTTAAATAGGCTGTGTGCTACAAGTCCTTTTCCACAAAGTCATAGGCTGTATCCGAATAGTCCAAGGCTCCCGAGTCGGACCCTTGAATTTTAGACTTGATACAGTTTTGATGATTTTACATGTCTCACGCTGTTCATAGTGAAGAATGCATCAAACTATTTGAAAGACAACACCCTTGGGCCTGCAGTGCTGCTTCCAGTGGAAGATATTAGAAACTATGTAAACGCCATCCTTATTTAAAATGGCGGAAAATGTAAGTCAGTGTTTTAGAAGACAAAACGATAATGTTAAAACAATTGCCAGTCAAACACTGCAAGAACAGTGCATGGCTGGTGGCCTTCGTATGCATGGTGACCAAGACCTGATCAGGGTGCATAGGCATCCTTCATGATTATTCGGACAGATCTACACTTGGTCATGTGATTAGCAATGCAATTATCAAGGACACGAGTCAAGGTGCCACCGCATAAGTAGACTATTCGGATACAGCCATAGTTAGCATTGATAAGTCAATGTTTATGATCCTCTGCAAAGTGGTATATTTTACAGGTTTAGGTGGTAATTCTTAAAACTAGTCTTGCTTTACATCAATTTGACTCAATAGTACTGAGCCAAAACAAGCAAAAAGGCACAATTAATTGACATCAACAATGATAAACCATTATTGTTCTTATGTAAAATCAACATTAACAATAGATTTTTATATGTTTACGGTTAATTTTACAAGTTTCTTACCTTTAATAAATAAATCTATTACTTTTATAGTGAAAATCACAAACAGTTTTGGCACATATTCATTAGTTTCATTTTAAAATACTGATAACGAGAGTAAAAATAAGACACTTTTGGGTTGTGCCCTTGATATGATAAATATATCTCACACTTTCAACTAGACTATCAAAAACACAATATGTTAAACAAAAGACTAAGCCTATAATGGCACATTATATCAACAAATTTGGCCACTGGAAGAAATCTGTTATATTCATAACAGTATGTAAAGTACTGCCAGAAATGCTCTCTAATAGTAACACTAAATTTAGAGCTATGATATCTAACAAAGTCAAGCTAGATCTTTAATTATTACTTATCAGTCATTAAGGTCTACTCATTAAAAACATAATTCTATAGTAGCCAGGGTGGCCACAAAAAAAACTTAATAATAATAATAAAAATACTTTTTGTTGAACCAAAGATCCAAGCTTTATTGGCTATTAGTTAAAACCCAACTTGAAATATACTCCCAAATAAATAAACATAGACTCTTTATTAAATTATTTTTCAAAAATTGACAAATACAGTAAACTACCAACTAACTGGGTTTATTGCTAGCGGAGAGTGCATGGATAGTTGAAAAAACGTGGATAATCAAATACATAACTTTGTCTTTGTTGTTGACATAATATAAACTGTATTTATAACATAAATAATCATTTATATGAAAACCTTTTTATGTATTTATAAAATCACAGTATATATGGTATTATTTCCTCCTACCTCTGTTTTGTGAAGTAATCGCATATTCTTTTCTGCTTTAACATACTGTTGACTTTATTTCTATTAAAAGTTCTCATTTTTTAACAATTTAAGAACAGCCAGCATACTCCAACAATGTATTAATACACTTTGATGCTTCTCTATGCTGAACTACTTTGAAAAATCTTGCATGGATAATTCGCCAATCAGATAACCTTAGTTTACTGTATAGGCCTAACATTTTCCCTTATCTTCTTGATTGTAGCCACCCTGATAACATATATTTTGACCATGGTTGTGTAGACCTATCCAATAATTCAAACAAAACCTATAAAAGTGTATCAGTGATTCATTCAAGGAGGGATTCCCATATATTTTTGTGGGGACAGTTGGCATGGGCCTAATTGACATTCCTTCACTAATATTTCTACAAAAGCATATATGGTGTATAAACCTATTATTTATACATTCATAAAATATATTTGTATATATTTTCAAAAAATCAACATTTTACTGTAAAATAGTACAAAGTTGGTCTATAGTTTTAAACAAAGCAATGGAATTGGAGTCGGAAGCAAGTGTGGGCAGAGTCGGAGTCTGTAAAGATGTAACCGACATCGGTTTCAACATAAAAACTTATAGCAATATTTTATACTTTTCTTTTTATTTATCTAAGACCGAAATTTGTAGAGCCTAATTTGAAGTGACAATTTTATTTAAATAAAGAGTTCACAATTCCAAAGAAGCTTCCCGTGAACTCATCTGTATTGGAGTCAATTTGTTATTACTAATTAATATACTTTAGCCATTTCTAAAAGAGTCGGAAAGTAGAAAAATAGAGTCAAAGTCGAAGGCTTGGCGTTCCGACTCCACAGCTCTGGTTTTAAATGTGGGCCTCTATGTAGGTCTCCCCTACATCACAGCCCTGAGTCAACAATAAACTACAATGATAGAGAATGCAATGCCCATATAGACCCTCATACATCTATTTTATGTCTAAGACATATTTTTTAAAGAACCGGTAACTTTTAAGTAGACTACAATTTGTTAATATGAACATACAAAAAGATTTATTCTGATCGATATGTCAGAATAAATAAAAATAATAAATAAAAATCACTAACTTGATAATTACTTAATACCATTATCCAAGGCAAAGAAAAGTAAAACAATGATTTTGTAGTGCAAAAGATTAAATTGCAAACTGGGAACTAGATTTTAACCAATCTTAATTTAGAATCTTTGGTGCATAGATATTATGTTCATAACTTTAATATAACAGTACATAAATTAATGTAGGCCTATTTTTTCTCAGATCTTATTGCTTGACTGTCTCAATAAGTATTATTATTGAAACAAATGTTTTAGTCTGAGTATAATAACTAGTAGGCCTATACATTAGCCTAATTTATAAAACCTAAACTAAGGATTAGCCTTTACAGTTTTGCAAGACTGACGATTGTTGGGCCCTACAACCTAAAAACACTCTTGAGCTTTATTTAAACTTTTTTTATATAGATTTATGAAACAAGAGCTTACAGTACTTAAGTTACCAAATTTCCATAAAACTTTCTTTTGTATAGCCTGTGCAAAAGAGGCTTAGGTCCTCAGCTAAATGCACATATTACAACAGCGAGGCCAATCTAAGCGAAATACATAACCTTCTTACTATTAGCATGAACAACGATGGAACGAATACCGTTACTTGGAGTGCTGTTGTAACTGCTACTGGAAGTCATAGAACCATTACCACTCTCTTGTTCCTTTTCACACATATGGTACCTCGCCCTGAATGCCACAAGACGAGCATAGTATGCCGGGGCTGGAATGGACACAGCGCGTGTGCAACGGACATATGTGTGACACAGTTGGTAAGTTAGATGCTGAAGTTGATCGGCACTCAGTCTGTTATCATCCCACAATACAAAGTAATGGGTGGGGCGGCTTGTCCCTTGGATACCTTGATGGCTGCACAGATAGAAGTCGAAATCTTTTGGATGGGTGATGACAGTATCAACGATTGTCCCGGCTGGGACATTCTTAGACCTGCCACTTTGGTCTTTAGTTTCCATACAAAACATTCTTGTGTGATGTCTTTTCTGAAGGGCTATCAATGTGATTCCAGGTTTGTAATCCTCTTCAAGGTTCAGGCATGCCTCACGGATCGCCATCAATTCGTAGTAGAGAACACGTTGAAACTGTCCTTCTGATGCTGCGTCTCGATACATAATAATACGATTAGGTTTGAAGCCTCCAGTGTTTTTGTAAAACATTATCATGAGCTCTTTTACCATGCTGCTGAGTTCTTTAATCAACTCTTCTCGGTTGGCTTGCACCCTAACAGTGGCTGCATAGAGTGAAGGGTGAGCGTCCATTGACCCCACCACCGCAGCTATCGACGGTTTCTTGCTATCACAGACTGAGGGATGGGTCACACTTGCACCCAACACTATAATGGGCTCTTTAAAGACGTCTGGCCGAATGTGTGGTACCAAAATGTTGTTGATGCCTCCAAGTTTCACATTAATCTTGAGGCATATGTTGGAGAGAGTCTGAACATTCACTTTGAGGACGTTCTTGACTTGGATCCCTTGCGTAGCCAGTCCCACAATAGTGTCTCCCACACGCTTCAACTCTGCATAGATAGGTGTTTTTCCAGGTAGTATGGCGAGAACCAACTGTAGGTTAGGGAATGATGACTTTAGATATTGAAACATTGGCTCAATTTGGTCGACACCTGTAGCATATTTACAGAAACAAGGGTGTCCGAATATTGGCATCCCAGACTCGTTGCTAACCTTCTGTAATTGAATAACAAAGTTTCTTAGGGTCTCTTCATGCACCACCCTTTGATTGGTAAAACAAGTAATGGCCCAAACTCGTATTTCAATGCCACGAAAGAATTGCTTGCCTCGCATGTCCCATACACCTTGGTGAGGTGTCGCCTGCTGTTTGATTCGAGAAAATGGAGGGTTAATACCGCACCCTCCATACTGGAGCTTTGGTGGTGGCAAAATTCGACCATTAACCTCCAGCATTTTGTCACTGACTTTTAAACCAAACTCTTGCACATACTCATCCTTGTCAAAGTCAACCCGCTCTCTCAAGGCGTCAATTTCCAGTTCGCGTTCTGGTGCTGATCTTGCTGTAGTTTTGATCATCATTGATGTTTGACTATCGGAAAGTTTTTTAAGACATCTCTGGCCTTGTAGGATTTCACAAACTTCTAGCGGGAGGTAGGTGTGATTCTGTTCAAAGCCAACTTGAAGGCACTGTAGATGAGTGTATTTTAACTTCATCTTATACTTGTCCAAAAAATATTTTGCAACCGTGCAATTTACAATCTGTCCAAGATCTGTTTGAAGAGGAAAGCATTGAAGCTGAGCGGGCCTTCTGGTAACATTGATGACTTTGTACTTTCTCTTAGTAGGACCACAGTGGTTAATGACGATCTTTAATCCTTTTATTTCTTTCATAAACTTGATTCTTTGAGCATCTGTCAATGGTTTACATTGTTCGTTAATATCTCGGATGTCTAGCACTTCACACAGGAAGTCAATAACAGATTGGCGCTTGTAGAAGGCTGTTGCTGACACATCTATGTTCAAGAGTGTTTTCCACTGGCATGGTTTCACCGATTGATGAAAACCAAACCAAACTTCCCGACCACCACCTAAAGGGTTAGTTGAATGACCTGGGGCAGAAAAGAATGATCGGCCAACTGGAGTGTATGTCATAGATGCAAAATGCCTTATGATGACATCTACTGCCATAACTGCATCAAATGGTATTTCTCTATTATTTGTTACTAGAGCTTCTTCTAATGAAGCGAGTGAAATTTGAGAAATCCATTGAATCGTCACTTTAAATACTGCTTTATTCCAGTCACTTGGCAAGACGACATTTAAATTAACTTTGGCTTTATCAATGGGTAAAGGATCCTTAGTATAAAGGTGACTTCTGCCATCAAAAACTGGTCTAAGTTTGCCAAATATGTGTGTGTATTTATTAATCATAGCTTCAATGATATTGCGGTTAACTCTGCGTGGACATTTTTCTGGGTGAATGTGAATCATATAGGAATGAATGAATATTTTAGGAAGTGATATTTGAAAGTAATTGGCCCTTATTGCTATTGGTGTACCCACAAGGCCAAAGTTTGGACGGTGAGGGAAATTGAAAATTGGAATTTCCGATCGAATGCTTGTCAATTCTGAATGTAATGAAGCTGGATTCATGTCTTTGAATTTTTTTATGTATTCAAATAGATAACCAAGTTAACAACTCTGATAAAACTCAAATAAAATAAAAGCGCTTACCTTAAAAATTATTTCAAGACTCAATTGTTATTAACTTATCTTTTTCTAGGTTAATGCTAATTAAAGTGTAATACAGTGCAAATAAAGTAATAGTCTGAATTGAAATAAATAATTTTAATCTGTGTCAAATATTTAATAAAAGTGTAGAAAAAAAAATCATGTTTTTAGTATAAAAAGGTGTCACGTCAACAAAGAGTTTACAGTAGCGGTGACCACCCTCGCCGTTGAGCATTGTCATAGATAAAATACAAAAGAAAATATTTGAAAATTGTCTATGATTGATCTTTGTCCCCACGAGAGTGCTGCTTACAGTCGCCCAGCATTGATCTCTATACTATAACTGGATGGACATCTGTGGCTGAAATTTTCGAGCTGTCGTCTGCATACCATTGGGTAAGAGAGAAAGAAACTTTCGGGTATCTCTTTCTCTCTTTCACCCATACAAGGCAATGTGGCATTTTGACATCGTTCATTAATTTGATTGAATATATGAGATACATCAATGTGAGAGTGGTTAAATTAAAAAAATATGTTAGTTAAAGCTTTGAAGAGCATATAAAAGTTCAAAACTGGTTAGTTTTTTATTTAAATAAGTTGATGTAGCAGTATATGTACGATGATTTTTGAAGGAAGCTTACTTTTAAGGCTTTATCTCGTACCAGAGTCCTACCATATATTTGTGTTTAGTTAGGATAAAAGACCTTCCAGAAGGAAATTTCTACTTCTGTTCTAAATTGCCGTTCATCAAACCAAAATATGATATATATGATAGTATTCTGGTACGAAATAAAGCCTTACACATTGGGATTATTACTAAAATCAGGGTTTAGTAGATACTGTACTTTCTACAAGCCAATAACCTAAAATATCATTTGAACTTAAGACTTCTATACAAAGTGTGTCATTCAAACAAATGTAATACAGTTTTTAGCTAACTTGTTTCATTATAGTTATAGAAATGTCAACAAATATGGTTTCTTATAGATATGAGCCAACTTAAATAAACAGGTATTATTATTACAATAATACTTTCCACAAGCCTATAACCTAAGTGATAGTTTGAATGCATGGCAACTATTCAAAGTTTGTCATTCAAACAAAGTAAACAATTTTTAAGATACCTTGTTCATTATATTTATCGAACTTTCAATAAAATATGGTTTCTGAAACCAATATACAAGCTAATAACCAACTTTAAATATAAGTGTTGTCGTGGCAGACTGTATACAACATTGATGATAACTACATAAAAATTGAAATATCTAAGGTTTTATTCGTATTTGTACAGAATTACCTGTAAAACTGGATTGTATATCCTTTAATGTAAATGTTTCTTCAGGAAAGTATGGTATAATACTTCACTATTTTCAAACAATAACACTTTTATTCATCAGAGACATGTTTTCGCATAAGAACATTTAAAGAAACCGTTAAATCTTTCCCCCCTCAGTGTAGCAGACGATACACTTGAGCGTCACGCTTTTGTCCTTGGAATGTGCATGTGTATGTCCATCCAGTTATACTATAGAGATCAATGTCGCCCAGTAACCTTTATCAACCAGTTTCGATGGCTCAGTAGATGATTACTTTTGAATATTATTTATTTATAGGTTGCTTGCAAAATTTGATACCACTTTAACAATTTTGATCATATACACATTTTCATGCATAATTAATCAAAAAAACACTTTTTTCTATTCATTAAAATCATTAATTGATAGAAAGTGATTTATTATAGATAAAAGTGAGAACATTTGCTTGCAGTCAAGTATTTATTTTTTAAAAGATCTAAAAATGTGTAGATTGGGGAAAAACCTATTATTTGTTTTTATTTTAAAATTGCAATATATGTATTCCATACTATACAAATGAAACATTTTTGGTATTAGTATAAAAATATGTATTGAATACAATCAAATGAAGTGTGCAAAATCCAAGAATAGGTAACATACAATAGGTAAAGTACACAAAAGAGCATTGGTAAGCATCAGTATAAATAAGAGATTAGCATAAAATAGTACCATTGATCTTTAGAATATAACTGGATGGATCAATGTGGATGAAATTTTCGAACTGTCGTCTGCAGAATTGTGTAATAGGAAAGGAAACTTTCAAGTATCTCTTGTTCTCTTACACCCATGCAAACCAATGTGGCATTTTGACATCGTTGGCTAATTTCTATGAATATATTATATGAGCTTTATAAAATTTGTATAATTAGTTAAGTGAAATAAGTGTGTTACTAAAAGGTTTGAAATACATAGCTATATTTGATACGCGTGGTTTGTCTTTTTAAATAAGTTGATGTAGGCCAATATAATGAAACTTCCTACGAGCCTATAACCTAAATGATAGTTTGAACGTAAAACTACTACATAAAGTTTGTAATTCAAACAAATATAATTGAGTTTTAAGCTACCTTTTTACAGTATAGCTATTGAAATTTCAATATACCTTCTATTGTCTAAAACTATATACAATCTAATAGCAACTTTAAATATATTGCACTATGGTAATTGGTAATACTTCCTACAAGCCTTTAAACTAAATGATAATTTGAATGTAAAAAACTACAAAAATTTTGTCATTCATACAAAAAAGTAATCAAATTTTAAGCTACTTTATTTCATCATAGTTATGGAAATTTAAAATATAATTATGATCTTGTTTTTGAAACCAATATACAAACTAATAGCCAACTTTAACTATATTGTAGTATTAGTATAATGTAAACAACATGAGTGATAGCTACATATATTAATATATTTATAGATTATATTTTTATTTGTACAATATTACCTGTAAAACTGATTTGTATATCCCTTAATGTAGATGTATTTTTAGTCAAGTGTGATGTAATACTTCACTATTTTCAAACAATAATATCTTTATTCACTAGAGATTTGTTTCGCACAAGAACAGTTAAATAAACCGTTAAATTTGTAACCACACAATCAAGCAGACGACAAAATTGAGTCACACTTGAGTCCTTTGCAAGAGGTGTGTTTATGCCCATCGAGTATAGTATAGTGATCACTTGCTCGTATACTTGCGTAGGCATAAACTAAAACAATAACCATCCCTATCAACAATTTAACATTTCTTCAGAGTAATATACCACGAGCTACAATTTTTTGAAAAATACTAAGTATTCGTGTTTTGGCCTCTTTTAGATATGTTTTTAGTGAGTGTTCTTGCATAGTTACCAACACTCCTTAACTATAGTAGATATTGTATAACTAATAGATCTAATGACTTTGACACCCTTTACTTGTTAAATTACTTCTGATGTGTTTTTGTCATTTGCTTTGTATAAGTTGGACTTTTCTATGTTCCATAAATAAAATAAAAGTTTTGCAACTAGGCGTGGATATGTTTAGTGATATTAATTCTATTTAATTACTACTATTCATTTTACAATGTATCATATTTAGGATGGATTTACATTTAAATGTGAAAAGATTGCGCCCCTTCTTTTGATATTTCATCTAAATAATGTTCAATGTTGGCACCTTAATACTATGTCAATGTTCTCTGACTTATTTTAAAATCTATCTTTTGTTTGTTCTCAACTAGCTTCACTTGGGGTACGAGATCTACTCTCACCGGGACTGCTAAGTATGCAGAACTGAGTATGTTAGACTTGAATTTTTCAGGGCCACAACTGGAAGGTGAATAGCCACAAATTTGACAGGAGGCGGGGGTGGATGCTATCATCACCAAAAAGTCGAATTATTAATCATGCTGAAAAGGTGGCCACTGGACACTTGGAGTACATTTCACTTTCTAACGCTCTTTCCTCTAGACCCTAGAGCGTTTACCAAACGAATTTATATCTTATTCTAAGTCTTAGCCATAAAAGTAATTCATTAAGGGGATGGATCACCATGAGAGATGAGCGCGGCCGGTTTCTAAGGCGATTTCTCTGTACATGATTACTAAGAAAACTATTATACATATTTTAATCAGATTTTTACTACTGTACAGATCAATTCATTTACATGGTTTATAGTTTATTCCTATCTACCCAGCCAATTCAAATTTAAGTTTTAAAAAATAATTTAAAGATCACTGCATGAAACAAACTGGGCTTGTCATTTAAATTTGGGAAGACTTAGGCTAAAACGGTTTTCATTTTATTACAATAAACACATTTCTCTATCATTTAGTATAATTTAACGCCAGTTAAAAGTTAAATATTTTTAAGCAGCTTTGTTTAAATAATTTTTGCATGATCGTATTTTCTTGGTTTAGTGTTTTTTTAAAAAAATCTGCAGACAAAGTATAAACCGAGTAAATATGATTGAGAGTAATTATCCTTTCATTTTTCAGCATACATATTGTTCTAAACTAAAATAAAGTGGTACAGTTTTATTTTGATTCAAAAAAGTGTTGTGGTGCAGTAGCCTGTGACCTAGCGGTGTAAGGTTGAACAAAATGAACCTCTCGAGAAAACTCATGGCAGTGATGCCAAGCGTTGCACAGTGACGAGCAGATGTTCTCAGGAAAAATATCAACTCGTCTGCGTTCATTTATTAAATCAGTTGTGTGAATACCACGTGTTTTGCAATGGAAGCCGTTTCTGTAAAAAGAGATCGAAGAAAATAAAATAAAAAACTACTTTATCTCTCAACCAGACGAAAGAAAAATAAAATGTTCTACTCTTGTGAATTGGATAAAAAAAAGTGTCATGAATTTATTATAATTTCTGCATGAAAAATACAATTTTAACACTGTAGTTTAAAATCCATCCATTAATTTCAAATCATGTGCGTAGAATACCTAATTAATATAATTACAGGACCCGTTTTGGTGACCTCATGATTTAAGGCACTACTCTTGCAAAAAACTGGACTGCTGAGGACGGGGATTGGTGTTCGATCCCAGTTGGGTGCTATGAGGTTATTATTCCTAAAATGTTTTCCACTCACCCTCCACGCAAATGTGAGTGTAAGTCATCTAAAAGCAACCTTACCCTTCTCTGACACATTAGCTTAATTAGTACATCGGCGTAAAACCCACACGAGCTCGGCTCACTTTGGTGTACCAATCAAACACTTTGGCCCTACCTTTGGTAATCTGATTTGTAAACAGAGTCAATAATTTGGTATCGATAATTATACATTTTTAAAAATAAAATCTTTCTTTTTGCAGAAAATTGTTCTATATGCTATATTCAAATTTGACTATATATATATATTTATTTATATATATATAGATATATAATATTTATTTAATAATATAATATTATATTTTTATATATAATATAATATTATATTATATTTTGATTTACATTATATTATATATAAATATATATGTATATAATATTATTTAATCTGGTCAAAATATTTTCTTTCAGTTCCTGAGGTAAATGGTCGGATTAAAATTTTTGTCAAATAAACAGAGAATTTGTGAATAGATTTTTTTTCAAAATTGTTTAGTGGTTTTATGGATCAGGAAGGTTATAATCATAGAAATTGTACCCGCATTTGCGTGGAGGGAGCATGGAAAACCAGTTTGGAGAAACTAACTTTAGTACACCCGACCGAGATTAGAACCTTGATCTCCCCATCATTGGCAGTCTAGTCTACTGTAAGGGTAGCGCGTTAGACCATGAAGCCATCAAAGCGGGTGTTATACATGTTAAAATATGTATAAACGTATAAAGCTATATTTGATTATCGAATATAATTAATAAAAAATAGGTTAATAGAGTTTGAAATTCTTGATAGCTACAAGTTCATTGGTGTAATTATAGGGTGGTGGCAGAATGCCACAGGCCCACGCTCAAAATAGGGCCCATCACGCAGGTCCACCCACCCAAAATTAATTTGCTAATATATGAAAGCGTTGTCTTTCAGGCCTATCATTGTTTCGTAAAAATCTCATTATTCAATCAAAAATTACTCAATAGTCATTTTATTGCGCATAATTTATGCTGTACAAAAATGTATGTACATATTTTTCTGTAAAATCAATAGAAACAGCTGTCAGGTCATTTTCAAAACTTTACTAAAAATTATTTAAGATTCACATGAATCAATAAAGGCTGCAGGGATTAGATATGTCGACTGTTGAGCTACTACCCGTAGCTTGTCCTTGGAGGAAAGTGTAGACAATTTCACAGAGATCAATGTTTGTTTAGCCTCTATAAGTGTTAATATTGATAATTGACTATAGATTTGTTTATAATATTTATTAATATTGTTTTATTCAATTCAGATTAAGTTTTTTACATTATATTGAAACTTTTCAGCAACAATTTTATCAAATATTATGGCTGTATGGTAATGCACTTCGAGTGGTTTTTCCTCAATGGGTTTACACTCTTATCTCTCCACGCAAATGTGGGTACACTTCCTCTAAATATCCAATGTTACTCATTGAGGGTGAACTGGGAAGGGGGGAGGTTTGATAGGGCGGAGTATTACCACCAATTTCTTCTCCACCCCTCTCCCCATCAAAATGTGCCTTCCTCCAGTTTGTTTGGTTCCCTCTGATATACTTGAGTTTGAAGCTGAAAGATGGTTTGTATCAAACTTCAAATAGATTCTATAACAATCTATTATTATTTTTAAATGCTTAAGCGCCATGCCCAAATAGCTTTTAGTGGCATTCCATTTTCAAACATTTCCCATTGGCTTTGAGTCATTCCCCTAAAAACTCCTCAAAAATATATTTCTTTACAACTGCCTTGCCCGAAACTAATAAAGTTTCGCCGACACTCTTGGTAGTCATCACAATAGTTTTTTTTTTCATTGCGACTTACTTCCATTTTGAGTTGTACACATGCATGAACTTGGAATGAGGAAGGTAACATTTTAGATTTAATGTACTCACATTTGCGTAGAGTGAGATTGGGAACCATTTTAAGGAAAAATACCCTTATTGCACACAACTGGGATTTGAATTTCAATCTCCCCACCACCAGAAATCAAGTCCAATAGTATGTGCTACTCACCGTGTTCAACTGACATGTTGAAGACGGGGAGATCATGGTTCGATTCCGGTCGGGTGCTCACAGGTGGTTTTTCCTAAATAGTTTTCTGCTCTCACTCCACGAAAATATGGATGCACCTCCTCTTAATTTAACCTTCCTGATGCCTAACACATTATAGTAATTATTACATAAGTGTACAGCCCGAACGGATAGTAAGACGTGGTGATATAAATAAATAATAATAGCGTGTATAAAAAACCGTTTTAAAAAAACACCCTCAGTATACACTACTGGGATTTGAACCCCAAACTCGTCACCAGCAAACCAGTCTAATACGAGAACGTCAAATGAAAAATGTTTTCTTCCTCTAGGTAAGAAATATTAAGAAAACCATATTACTGATTATATTAGTTCAAGCTAAAAATAAAGCAGCAGATTTCTGCATAGTGTGGTCTTTGATAAAACCGCACTCTTGCCTGCCTTTCCCTTCCAAGAAACTTGACCCATGTAAACAACAGATTAGCTCGCTCCCCCTTCACTCTTTTAGACCAAACTTAGCAGATATTTGACAACATCGCAGCTCTAGTTCGGTGTCGGCTAAACAGTCCAAATAGTTCAATATATGGACGTTTCTTAGGAGTTGCGCTGATAGCGCTTCTCAAGTTTTACAAGGTAGTCCTTCCACTTAAATAAGGTAGCCTAAATGCCTCATCAATTTAGTAGCTAAAATTGCCGTAGCTCAGAACCCCAGCCGATTCAGGGGCGAAGTCCTCTCTGATATGATCTCAGCTTCTGATGAAGCCTTCTTCTTGTAGGCTGGAATTTGCACTAATTCTCCACGTGGTTGGTCGGAGCACACACACTACAGGTAGGTTCAACTTTCTCCAGATAGTGATGCCAACTCTCGCCAATTTCGCACGTTTAAACAAAGACGCTGCCGATAGATAACAATGCGGCTATACGAACAGTTTTCTAAACACGAGCATGGAACAAAAATGGCTTGATATCAACAAAATAAATCAAAATTACCACACATAATAAAAGAAAAACGAAACTAAGTTTCGCTGGGAGGGAAAATCCGCCATCTTCCCTTGATACATTCCTGCAGCTGACTGGGGAGTTGGTAAAGGGTTGGGGTATAAACTTATCAATCGTCTTATGATCTTGACCTAACTCCACGAAGTCTCAACCGATCACAGAGGACAGCTCCACCCAACAAGCCTCGGAGATGAAAATAAGCCTTTCTCACCGCTAGTGTAACTGGCCACATAATAAATATTGGCAGTTACAATGTAATAATTAATGTAAATTATAAGTGTATGATATGATTAATGTGAATGTTTAGTAGTGCATATTGCTACACATACAAACATGTTAAAGATATTATTACAAATTTATTGCATTTAAAACAAATATCATATTATGAAGACATATTTTATCATCTTGTGTTCATACTGTTCATCCATTATTTAGACTGTAATATCATTTCATGCTTTCTATCAAATACACACCTATAATACTCTCAATAATATACATATATTTTCTCAAAGCGAATAAGTATAGCATGTTAACAGAGTTAACCTATTTTAGATCAAATACTTCAGTACACCTTCTGGTTGGGGATCGACTCCCAACTTCTGCCAACGGTAAACCAAAAGACTAGACAAGATTTAAGCCTTAAGCCTCTAACCCTTGATTTGAGTTATATTTTAAATCAATTCACTCCTTTTAGGTCCATTGAGTTCACACCCACTTAAAGTACCATTTTATAGCAATTATTTTGAATTTTATTATGTACACAATAAACACAATATATTTATGCATTGTTAAAATAAATATCAGATGGTCAATGTATTTTTAAGTTCTCATTTTGTACTAATTAAAAGAATTGCAAAGCATAACTTACATTTAAAAAATTAAATCATTTATATGAAATAAGAAAAAAATATGAAGGACTTATAAGAGTTAAACATATTAAGTGTTAGAGGACATAAACTGTAGTTTTAAGGTATATCTTTGACTCTGGTTTCAAGCAGCAATTTGGAGTAATCTTTTTATTTTTCCACAACTTTTTTTCGTGTAGTTCAAAAAGCATATACTTAAAAAATATTATATAAATTAACCTATTGGTAAAAACTTTGATTGAAACTCCATTTAAATAACTAAGTAGTGTGTGTGTGTGTGTGAGATAAGATTCTAGGTGGTGCTATCTGCTTAAATATAGCCAAATGCAAAGTAAATAAATTTCAATCTTGAGTGTTGGCAAAATTATTAAACAATTTATTTAATAATAGTACTGAATGTGTTAATTTGTTAAATACATGTTCATTGATTAATTTGAGTTTTTGAACGTTTGAGAAGAAACATTTAATTATTTATTAGTTGGCTTATTTCATAGTAGGTCCCTTTCAATCAAGTGAAATAAGGTGCTTAATATTTGTCAGGTTATTCCCATTAGCAATGTCTTTAAAGAAAGATCTGATACTATTATTGAAACCATACTACTTTGTGAACATTATTTTAAGTTTGTCATTCCTTTTGGCCAAAAAACTTCCTCTTGTTTGCACCATTTTCTTTCCTAACAGTAACACACAATGTGAACTGGATTCCAGAGAGTCAGAAATATTGTTTTTTTTACTAATTGTAGTGATGATGAGAACAAGGAAAGCTGGCAGTGTCACCATGATTAGCTATTTATCTTCAAGTTTTATATACAATAAAGTTGCCAACAGCATTTTATGGTTTTATGCAGATGTAAGGTTTGGTATTATCTATATAATAATGTTTGTATTGTGCGGTTTAGTACTGCCTGAACCTACCTACACAGGTCCTGAGAATGTAGTGTACTTCCGAACTGTGACTGGTCTGGACGAAGAACTGGAACGAGATAAGAGAGTAACATGGTTGGTCACATTTTACACTGTATGGAACCCATCATGCACTAACTTTGCTCCAGTTTTTGCAAAACTGTCTGCAGAATATGCTTTGGATAATTACAAGTTTGGTAAGATTGATGTTGGACGGTATCCTGACGCTGCGAGGAAATATCAAATCAATGATTCATCTCTAAGTCGTCAATTGCCAACATTGATTCAGTTCAAGCAAGGTAAAGAAGTGGAAAGACGTCCAACTGTGGACCACAATGGCAAATTGGTCAAATTCTTTTTCTCCGAGGATAACATCAAAGCAGCATTTGATATGAACAACATTTATACAGAGTGCAAAGCAAATCCTTTAAAGAAAAAGAAAGCTGTATCAGACGTTAATGGTGTAGAAAACACGCATATTAAATCAGAGTAGGGCCTAGGTCTATTTAGAAAAAAATAGGTATCCATGTTTATGGTTGTTTTTTCATATCAATTTGACTTGAATAAATGATGAAGTTAGTCTTGCTAGTCGATAGGTGTGATGTTGTCATACCTAGCTTATTTGGACGTTAAATAGCCCTTATTAATACTATGCAAATAATCTGTATATATATTTGTCTCCTCTCACTACACATTCGAATATATATATATTTATATATTATTATCAAATAAAAGTTGTGAACTATCCTTTTGTGTGTGTGTAATGAGCTTTTAAACTTATACCTAAAGCATGTAATATCTGAAGAACCATACTTTAATTTTGTGTATGTCAATATGATTGAAATTATTTTTGGATTGGATATGAGCTAAAGGATTTATTGAAAATACAAATATAATATTTTGTTGTTAACGTTGATAACATTTTACTAAACAGTCAACTCTCGATAACGCGGACTTGTATATCTCAGACTTTGGATAGTTCGGACACAATTTTCCGATGAATAAAATTTTATTTAGTAGGCCCTAACATGCTGGCAGGCTAAAAATGTTATAGAAGTAGTGTAATGCAGGGGGCTGGCGGAAATCTCGCCCCCGCACAGTACAATACAGCAGGTATATATAATTTGTAAATACTATAGGCCTATTGTAATCTCAACCTTTCCCATCCAGTAGGGCCTACCCAACAGTGTTATTTGTGTATGTGTCGTATCTAATATGTATTGTTTATGTCACATTTAAGTATAATATTACTATATAAAAAGTATCAGTTTTTATTCCTTAGGCACATCTTTATTTCCCAAGTCGATAAGACAGACGTTTCCTAATTCAGACAGACCCCTGTCCCCTTAAATACGAGTTATCGAGAGTTTACTATTATTATTTTAGTGATATTTAATATTTCAAAAGTGACAGATCTGCAGACTAAATTACTTGACGTATGAATATTTTAAAGCAATAACTGTAAGATATTATCCATACTAGGTTAGGCCTACCAGAATCTTACATATTAGTAGGTACTGTCATGATAAATACTGTACTAGCACAAGATTTTATTTTAATGTTTAAATGTGGAGTTTTTTGTAGGTTTTTGTATCAAATGCAGATATATTTTCACTTAAGTTTTGTCTAGAGATGGTATGCTTGAATCCTATGGTATTAGAGATTCGGAAACATCTAAAAAAAATATTGAATATATTTATGACGATCTTAATTTAAAATAATTTAATGCAATTAGTAAAAGAAATCACATAGACTAATGTCTTTGAAAGAGAAAATAAATAAATAATAAAAAAATTGTTCTAATATAATTAATTTACTAAAAAAAGGTGTTTTATTTGTTATTTACGATATAGGCAATGGACATGACCAACACATCATATGTCACTGTCACAGAGCCTTAAAGTAATTTTTTTTTAGATTACATTTCGGAATATTTTCACCTAAGAAAATTGTACATTTTTTCAAGATTCGAAGTTTCCGATTTGTATTCGAGAAACAAAAAAAATTAAAGATTTAGATTTGAGAAATAGAGAATTCGACCCATTTCTACCTTTTTTAATTTTTAAAACTATGCTGCCATTTGTCAAACTCCAATTATTTCTACTGATATGCTTATAAGAATTTTTAACAGGGCCTATTGCCTTAATTTTGTTATTGTTGAAAGTGTTTGAAAATTATATGTTAAATGTAATTGTTTGTGATTTGTAAAAATGTGTTAACTTATATACTGTAATCACTACAAATTATTTATTGAATGCAAAATAAATTTAAAAACCTGTACCCTGGGATTATATTTTTTTACATTGTTTCGTACTAAAAAAAAATAAGTCGTCAAATCCCAATTTTGATTTTAAAACAAAATAAAATCAAGAAAGCTTTTAAAGGAATTTTTTGGATAAAGCCTGTTTCGGAAATGGAATTGGAAATAGCTTGACTAAAGGGATACTTTAGTAAAATTGTAGACCTAATTGCAATGGTTTTTTAAATAATCATGCCAGCATTATTAACAATTTAGATTTTTGCTTCGCCAAGTAAGCATAATATAGTCCTAACACAAATTAATTTCTCAAATAAATTATTGGAGTAAAAACTCACTCAACATTTAATGCAGCAGCAGTCAAACTACACATCAAGTGAAATTTGTTACTATACAATTTGTCACCAATATTTTTTTATGCACATTACTGGGTATAGTATACTATTTGTATATATTCACACTAATAGGGTACAGTTGAGGAAGTTAAAATTGAGAGGAATTGTATTCTTATTTGCATGGAGAGAGGTTAGGGTAACCATGTTGAAAAAAACAACTTTCAGCCAGGGCGGTTGATGGCCTCGAGAGCTGGGCAAGACTCTTTGAATGTAGGGTTGAGGGTAAAAATGTTCCAAAGTCATTTTTTTGTCTTTGGGCTTTAAATTATTTATTTAAATAATTTTCGAGTGCGCAGGACATGCACCATGAATGGAAGAACCTAGAACCGTGTTCAGGGTATTGACCATCGGGAAGACTTAAGACGCAGATGGAAGAATACCGTTAGAATGGACCTGAAAGAGATAGGGTGTAAATGAGATGGACTGGATAGACCTAGCTCAAGATAGGAATAGATGGCGTGTTTTTGTAGGTGCTGCAATGAACTTTCTCGTTCATAATGCCGTAGGTAAGTTAGTTAATTTTAGTGCTATAAAATCAGGGTTGTGGGGTCGAAATGGCAAGCCTTCGACATTTTTCTGTCAAGACTCACACTCGACTCTTTAACTATTTTAGAAATGGCCGCTCTATATTAAATAGTAATAAAATGACTTCAGTAAAATGCTCAAAAAACAGACTAATTTATGCAAGCTTATTTGGCATTTTGAACTTATATTTGAATAAATTTGTTAATCAAAATTACAAATATTGGTCCTAAAAAATTATATATTCATATATTTTTTATATTATTACTATATGTTTTTATTTTGAAGTCAGAGTCAGTACATCATGCATCTAAATCTTCACCAACTCTGACTTCATCCAAAATTACTTCACAATCTTTGACTCCACAGACTTATATAAAATACATTTTATCATGTTTTATACACAAAATTATGTTTAATTAAAATAAAATGGTACAGAATAAAAGATTAAAAAACCCAGAGCAGTCCTGAATACAAGACTGATGTAAAACTGACACAACGTGCACCAACATTGCCCAAGAGTACTTGGTATATCTTTTACTATTCTCGTGTTTCATTGGCCGAAATACTCTGTGGCAGCGAGAGGCAGTTCAAATTTGGCTTATTTTCCCTCGACGGACACGCATGTGCCTTTCACTCTCTCTCTCCTTCATGCCATTTGAATGCTTTAGAATCAAGTTTGGGCTGGCTTCTAGTAGGTCCTCGTGACGGGGACAGACCCAGTTACACTTGACAAATACAAAGCTCTTACAAAAATTATGCCAAAATTATAAAATATATCAAGTTTTCAATTTAAAAGATATTTGTAAACATAAAATAAGATTTTATTTTGCTTAAATGTTGTAATCCCTACCTACTTACCTGAAATTGTTTGTTCTTTTTAACTTTGAAAACTTCTGGGACAAAAGATGACTGAAATCGTACATTACTTTATTACCTTGAAAACTTCTGGAACAAAAAGATGACCTGAAATTGTTTGTTGCTTTGTAACCTTGAAAACTTCTGGAACAAAAAGATGTCCTGAAATCGTTTGTTCCTTTATAACCTTGAAAACTTCTGGGACAAAAAGATGACCTGAAATTGTTTGTTCCTTTATAACCTTGAAAACTTCTGGGACAAAAAGATGACCTGAAATTGTTTGTTCCTTTATAACCTTGAAAACTTCTGGAACAAAAAGATGTCCTGAAATCGTTTGTTCCTTTATAACCTTGAAAACTTCTGGGACAAAAAGATGACCTGAAATCGTTTGTTCCTTTATAACCTTGAAAACTTCTGGGACAAAAAGATGACCTGAAATTGTTTGTTCCTTTGTAACCTTGAAAACTTCTGGAACAAAAAGATGTCCTGAAATTGTTTGTTCCTTTGTAACCTTGAAAACTTCTGGAACAAAAAGATGTCCTGAAATCGTTTGTTCCTTTGTAACCTTGAAATCTTCTGGAACAAGAAAATGACTTGAAATAATTTTTTCCTTTGTAACTATTTTTTTTATATGCTCATCACTAGAACTGCTCCCACATCATGTATTAGGATTAGGGAATGGGTACCTTGAAACATTGTATCGCTCAAATCCTTAGGGATATTCAAGATTTGAGGATTTAAGAAAATATTGAATTCAAGACATAAATAGTTTAAAAAAATATTTTTTTTTAAAATTTTAAATTGTAATTTGTTTAATAGCTTTAATACAGCTTAGTGGTCATTCAAAATCATTATAATCAAAGGAAAAACTTAAAAACCAGATCCCAAACCATTAATTTAACACTTAACTGAATGTATAAACATTATAAATATTGGATAGTAGAAAATACTGTTAACATTAAGTTCTATCTTCTGTTATTACATTATACTTATAGTACTGCTTTTGTTCATAATTTATCACAAGATTCGTAGATAAAATAATTTCGATTCGTAAAATAGTAGATTCAACCTAACTATAACTAAGACATCTGAATTAAATCACCTCTCCCAGAGATTAATAGTTTTATTTATGTGTCGATCTGACACTCTTGCTCAGTAGATAGCGTGTCTGTCTACTGAGCTAAGGGTCCCCGGTTCAATTCCCGGCATTGCTGAAACATTTATCATTGGTGAAATGTGGGTTTACCCTTTCACAGTGAGGAATTAATTGCCGAGGACTGGATGTTGTGCCTGTACTAGTCTTAGTTTAGATTATAAGGAATATGAAGCTACGACAGACCAACCACGCCGGTAGCGGAAAATACATGGCTTTAATGAAAAAATACCAATGGCTGGAAATGGTAATGGATGTAATTTATGTGTAGAATCTAAAAATTATACATAGGCTTGGTATACCTAACATTAAATATGTAAAATATCTACAATGCTCTTCGCTAGGTCTTTCAAACTGGCGGGCCTAGCTGATTTTAGTGACCGACCGGCTAAATAAATGTATGTTATACATATCATAAAATATTTCTAAGTACAACCATCCTTCTGCCCAACTACTTAATTCCAGCTATCTGGCAACATTTAATAGGCAGAGAGCACTGATCTATATGGGTGTTTAGAAATTTACTTTTCTTTTTTTCTCTAGCATATTACCTGGGTGTTTTTTTATTCAAGTCATATATTTTTCTGCCCGTCCTACTCTTAAGATAGATTGATTATAAGGCCTATAAAGCTACGACAGGTTTTGCCAGCCGGTAGTGGAAAATATTTAGCTTTATATATGCCTAAAGAACTATAGTTTTATTATATTAGCAAGGTGACCTAAAATGTGAAAAAAAAAACCAGCAGTTAATGTCTTTGGAAAACAAAATTTTGCAAATTACTATTAAAAACACAGGAATATTGGTTAATTTGGGGCATTTAACCGCACTTTAAATAGTATAATTTTTTTAATGGATAAAAAAATAGTGGATTGAAGAAATAACCACATATTTTTTCTCTATCCTTTTTCCCCAGTTGTGCTTTTCTTCATTAAATTTGCACATATAAGTTTATTTTCCTTTTTTTATTTACTGCTATCAATTTCGATTATTATAAATCACAAAACCATTGGCTCATTGTTAAACATTATTTTGCTTAGACATATTTTTGCTACTCAACAAAATCTCAATATTGCCATATCCGAAAAGCAAGTGAAAAATTGTTGGCAAGTTGATAGATTTGAGGTGAGAAAAAAATGTACAACTTGAATTAATTAGTTATTAATTTTTAATCCTCAATAATTTATATATAAAATTGATATAAAAATTGCATTTTAATCAGGCTACAATGTTATATCTAAAGTAATGTTTTTAAAATGAAAATATTAATTCTTATAAATAATTATAATTGATTAGTTACACTATTATATAATATAATATTAGAATATTTTGTTTTTATTTACACCAGAGTAATACATTAAAAAAATATAGACTTTGAAGCGTGAACTTAATGCAATTATTGATGACTTCACAAATGTTATAAATGGAAAAAGGTAAGATATGCATAATGTCATGTACTTTGACAATTGAAAAGAGGTTTTTCTTACTAAAGTTTTTTTATAACTATATAATACAAAGAACCCGTATAAAAACAGTAAACTATTTTTCAAGGATGTGTAAAAATCACTTTTTAAATGATGCCGAAATGAATAATATGAAATATTCTCCAAGTCAAAAGGAAGTTCGAATAAACTATCTAAAAAAAGAGTTTAGTGTCGGAAAGGGGGGAACTATATCGCTTTAAGTATTAAATACAAATTCACAAAACGTTATATATTGGAAACACAATTAAGGTGGATATGTAGGGGACATGAGAAAAGTTCGATGTTTTTGCAACTTTTGTAGTTTTTTTTTTTTCAAAAAAGGGGCAAAGAAAATAACCTTGGCTGTTTTGAATAGTGTGTAAACCTGACAGTTGTACACTTGAAAACAATTATACGTCTCCAAACACTTCTGGTGCTTTCAATTGTTTAGGGAAGACTTTCGGACAGTTTAATATAGTGTTTGCCAAACTGTGGCACACAATGTCTCATTATGTTTATTAATCATATTTATGATAATATTATGTCTGACAAATTATCACAGATTTTGATATGATGTCATGGACTTTCATAAGCCTTTCTTTTGCCAACCGCTTTTGTAGACTAGTGCTGCCATTGGACAAAGCTTTACGTAATGGTTGCCTCTTAAAGAAAATCAATTGTCACTGCCCAATTTCCCGACCTAGGTTTCATTCTATCGGAACTCATCAGGGAGGAGTGTGAAACGAGCAACGCAACTTCCTAAAAGAGGAAACCGAAAAAAACACAAGAGGGAGAAAATGGAAAATTGTAAGGAATGATAGAATGAATGATGTAAAAGCCATATTGTGTTCGTCCCGTTTATATGTTTCTATCTACCTTTCCTATACCTTCTTCCAAATATAATACAATTACCTCATAGAGCGAAAAGAAGTTTTCCTTAGAGAGGGTATATTATATATTTGTAGTCTAGTGGTCAGTCTTGGCTACAGATCCAGAAGTCCCGGTTCGATTCCTGGTACGTCGAGATTTTCTGTGAAGCAGTGGTTCTTGAACGGGACAACTCATCCTCGTGAGGACAAATCAGTTGCTTGAATAAAGAAGTAGCAGCTCTGTTTTAGAAAACTGAGATTAAGGACCGGAGGGTTCAATGTACTGACCAGATAACACCCTCTATCCGCAAATATTGACACTATCACCGCCAACAGATGGCGGCCGATCAGTCATTATATTTTGACTGCAGGCTGACGTCATGAAGTGTTTTTTCCCCCTTCTATCACAACTTTGTTTGGCTTACCACTTAAGGTTTACTAAAATTTACAACAATCACTTATACTTTACAAATTATTTGTTTCTTGATTTTTATGAAGACCTGAAAGTGGTACAGGACTGGCAAAAGTTTGTGAAACACAGGTTTAGATCTTCCTGGTGGCCACTTCCAAAAGATGCATTTCCATGGTAACATGTTAAATTTTCTGTGGTATAGGGCCACTAAATCATATGTAAAACATTTCTGTATTATTTACTTATTACAATAATTATTAACAATGATAAAACTTGCAGTTTTATTACATTTATAAAATATTATTCTTAGTCAGTTATTACGTTTAGTATTGGAACTTAAAATTCATTGTGTGTTCGTAAAAAATATTTTTACACTACTGAATAGTTGGACTTCAATTAGCTTGATTCAGAAAAGAATTTAGCCAATTTACACATGAATATAATCCCACAGTACAGAAAATCAATTTGCTCATATTATATTCTTTCATTTATTCACATTATAATACTTTAGTTTGTAGAAGATTGGTCTTTTAATCATATGTGTAAGAGAAGCACCACTCACATGAATCTAAGAGGTAAGTACAGTTAGAGATGTGTCAATACACCCCAAAGAGAATTTTAAAACCATTGAAAATAACTGTCTCTTTTGTTCCGGATTAATGCAATCTCCAAGTATATTTAGCTTCCAGGTGCCCTAAGGTGGACTATTAATATATAGCCATTGTCTTTTGTTAAAAATTAATAAACATAAACTAAAGACGTAGTTTAAAATAGGTTTGTGCAAAGCCCATTCTTTCAATGTAAAGAAAAGTTGGAAGCAAATATATAAACTATATATATTTTTGTTTTCAAAATGATGTCAAAAATCACAACAATTATTATAATAAGTGCAATCAATTAAAAAAGTATAACTCAGTTATTTTAATTACATTTTTTAATTTCGGCTTTTAATTTGCAACCGATTTTACTTCAATAATGCGTATAAAATAAAATGCATTAAGCAAAATATAATATAAAATAAATAAAATTATATAATTGTAGAAAAACAAAGTACCAATTAAAGTAAAAACATGTTAACAACCACCTCACTATTTCAATGCTCTTGTTTAATCTTCCTCAGGAAGTAGTAGTAGTAAGACTAAACAGGAAGCTAGCTTCAGTGATGCCAACTTGATTGTGCAGGATGAAAACTTCTCTGGTGGATTTTAAATTTTCTGGAGGTTCATCCAGGGAATTTCAAAGCCACCAAAGAAGTTTTCATCCTGCACAATCAAGTTGGCATCACTGAAGCTAACTTCCTACTACTACTTCCTGAGGAAAATGCACTAAGAGCATCGAAATATTGAGGTGTGTTTAAATATGTGTTATCATTTTACTTTTATTTGTGCTTTGTTTTTCTACAATTCTATCATTTTATATGATATTACTTCAATAAAAATAGCCATGTTGAGTATAGAATTTTTTTTCTACCATTGATAATTTTATTTTAAATTAAGTAACTTTATAAAATAGATACTGTGCAGAAACATTATTTAATAGGCTTAGGAAAAACTGAAGTCTGCACTCGCCAAAAACTTAAAATTTCCAGAATTCTACAAAATTGGAAAAAATTGTTCTTGTAGCATTTTCCTGACATCAAACTGTGAATGCTATATGAATCTTTACAAGTAATGCAAAGCTTCAAATTCTGCAAATTATTAACTTGGTTGTGTTGTGAATTTTAGTATAAGTATAAAATGAATGAAGCAAATATGATGCTTTGCACAGGCCTAATTAAAAATCAAACTAAACAAATTTGTACATATTTTGTGTAAGGACTACACTTAGATAACACAATATTAAATGTACAAAAAATAGACCTATGTATGTAAACTTAATATGACAATATGTGCCATTTAAAGATCGTTGTTCTGTATGAAACGGTTTCCTTCAGAATTCTTGCCCGAGTATCTGTAGCGGCACTTTCCATATGCCCCTGAAAACATAAAATAAAAACAATGTTTTTTTTACAAAACACATCAAGTGTTTTCAGTCTGTGTGACTGGGTCAATTTAGTAAAATGCCTTCATGTTCCTTTGTCCTTCCACACCATAAACAACCTAACAAACAATTCAGATGACAAAGGTTCACCTCAATGAACAAGAATTTAGTAACAATAAGTTTGAATAAAAGATAGATGTGAGTCTAATACCATTATAATCCGAGTCTTTGTTTTAACTAAAAATCCATTAAATCTGAATTCTAGAAAAAATTGTAGACATTGATATAATAATTATTTAAAAAAAATTTTTTGTTCACAGTGACTTTTAAGTCAATAACATCAACATTATTTTGTTATAATTCATTCGCTAATATTTTGTTTTTTCTTAGCACCACGTCCTACTACCCATTTGGAGAAAACGCTTAAGCAATAATTAAGCTACTGGGTTAAGGATTAAGAAGGTTGAATTTAGAAGAAGTGTATCCATATTTGCGTGGAGGGAGCGTGGAATTTTTTTGGGGTAAAAAACCACCTTCAGTACACCCGATTGGGATTGAACTCTGATCTCGTCTTCGACAGTCCAGTCGATAGCGAGTGTAGCGCTTTAGGCCAT
The DNA here is from genome assembly GCA_033556935.1 of Timema podura. Classification (NCBI taxonomy): domain Eukaryota; kingdom Metazoa; phylum Arthropoda; class Insecta; order Phasmatodea; family Timematidae; genus Timema; species Timema podura. The sequence continues at coordinate 15,103,588 of JAVRXN010000007.1, read as the reverse complement.
GCGGCCACCAAAGAAGATAACATTTAGTTAGTACTAAATTAATGATCAGGGGTCTGCTTAAGTTTGTAACACATGTTGGGATAAACAAGTAGCATAATTGTTCTAAAACAAATTCCAATTCGAAATTTGAAAATTTTTCTTCCTTTTGATTTAAAATATCCTTTAGTAGGCCTACTTGAAGATTCAATGAAGCCATCCCTAAAAAAAAATTATTATTTCTAAAATTATTTTATATACATTCTTCAACATATAAAATTATGTGCCTCAAAATGTTAAAAGTTTCCCTTGAGTAGAATTTATATACAAACTTACAAAACTAATAGGAACCGATAGCGAATTCCGGTTAAATGTATTGCATGTTATCGACTGACCTATGTGGTCTCCCATCTCCCTCTTGGAGAGTGGCAGCGGTGTGTACTCACTGCTACCAACATTACTGTCCACTTCCTTCAACGTCAGTTTGCTCTGCAACCAATCCAAACATCTTACCCTCAACTAGCACAACAATTCTGTATGTACGGAAGCGAGAAGCTGATATTTGGTCTTTATTTTTTTCCCTTGTGCATCAAATCTTACTACCCATTCGGATTATACACATATTTAGACTATTAAGTTAGGGGGGAGAGAAATACTGAATTTGGATACAATTTACTAGAGATGGGACGCTCGAATCCACGATTCCTCGAATTCTATGGTATTTGAGAAATTTTATATTTGTAAACATCTAAAAAAAAAATCTCAAATACAATAGTTATGAAAACCTTGACTTTAAATAATGATTTTAAGTAATTGATAAAAATTATTATTTAGATTTGTGTAGTTAGATGAACAAACTCACAAAAAAAAAAGTACAAAATTGTATTAATATTATAATTAATTTATTAGAAAAAAGTGGGACAAACCAAAATAGTACCAATGGTACCAAAGGTCTTAAACAACTATTTTTTAACTAAATTTTAAACATTTTCAATCTAAGTAAAACTGTACATTTTTAAAGATTCAAATTTGGATTCGAGATTTGAAGGAAAATTTAAGATTCGGATTTGAGAAATAAAGGATTCGATTAATTTCTAAAATTTACCCATATTTGTGTGGCGGAAAATGTTTAAGAAAAAACACACCTTAGTACATCTGACCGAGATTTGAACCCTGATAATCTCATCCCCTGCAATAGTTTATTACAACAGTGATGCCTTAGATCAGTGGTGTGAAACATTTTTATGGATTCAACCCCCTTGAAATATTATTTTATTTAGGAAACCCCATGACACCATGTAAATAAAATAAATGTTTTCCTCCTACTTATGCTGTCCTCCTCACATTCACGGTGAAGTTTTGGTGCCTTACATAAGTTTCTAAGACTGACAGATGTCTGGAGCCAGTCATTTTATTGCACATAATATTTGCTTACAGGATTACAAAGGCTGCATCTTACCTAACAGGTAGCTGTTGTCATAATTGTTAACTTTGTCACTACTACCAGGAAAAATAATCTTAATATCTTAAAATAGTTTAATGAAATGCTCAATAATTGTATTACTATTTTTCATATTGATTTAAATCAATAATAAACTTAAAGTGTGAATAAATAATCTTTCTAAAATAATGTTAAGATTATCTTTATAAGTATAATATTGTATCATCCTCTTCGGTGGTCACATGTTCTAGGGCGTCACTATCTCATTAGACTGGAATGCGGATGATGAAGAGATATGGGTTTAAATCCCAGTAAGGTTTACTGAGGGTGGTTTTTGATAAATAGTTTCCCACTCTCCCTCCGCACAAATGCCGAGTAAACTTCTCTTAAATTCTACCTTACCACCAAACAATATTGTTTCAAAACTATAAAATTATTTATTTTTGAAAAATAAGGCTTAACCTTTCATAAAACTTAAATTATAACTGTGAAAATAAATATATATTTTCTCAGAGCACAATAATTAATTGATTAAATTTAATTCAATTTTGTTCTAAAAACTGCTGATGACGGGGAGCTCAAGGTTCGAATCCCGGTCGGTCTACCAAAAGTGGTTTTTCCTGAATTGTTTACCACTCTACTTCCACGTAATCGTGAGTAGATTACCTCTAAAATGCTTTCTTCCTCCTCCACACCCATTAGACTAAATTATCATATACAGTAAAACCCCATTAGACCGAGCTTCGGTAGTCTGAAATTCCGGGTAATCCGAACACTATTATTGGAAAAGAGGGTAAAAAACAAATAAAGTCAAATGAAATATACTTTTTTTGTTAAAAAACTCAAAGTTAAAAGAGGCAGGTTATAGCCAACAAAATTTATTTTCCTGTAACTAAAAAAGATACTGTAAATGTAAAACTAAAGTACATATTATGTATTATTTATTAGTCATATGATTACAAATTTTATAAAACTCCTTCAACTGTAATTAGAAATTAGTGGAAATAGTTTCCTTGTTGACCCTACCATATTTTTCTCCGAATTTTCTCTAATCCGAACAAGCTCTGGTCCAAATTAGTTCAGATTAACGAGGTTCTGGTGTATGTTTATAGCCTGAACAGGTATTGTAAAGTGATGATTAAAAAAACTTAGTTGTGAACGGACTAATGTATAAACTACTGCAACAAATAGGTAAAGAGGAACCCAAATAAATTATGCCTGCATAGAGTTGGCTATCAAGGCTGGGCAGTGACGCCCACAGACTCACAGTAGTGTCCGGGCTGATGACCTTCATGAAACGTCCTCTCCTACTCGCTTCCAACCTCTCAACAGCTGAGACGCGAGTGGAGTCGAGGAAGTGAAGACCCGGCATGCGATGCAGCACGTAGTACCTAGAAGCACATAGGATTTATAAATAGGTGTGGAACCCTCGACTCCTAGAACCTTCAAATACATAGAATCAGAATCTCCATTAACGTCTTGCTAGGCCTGTCCTAGCTTCATATGCCTTATGATCTAACTTAAGACTAGATAGGCACAACATTTAGTCCCCTGCCGTTAATTTATTAATGTGAAAGGGTAAACCCATATTTCACCAATAAACATTTTCGGCCATGCTGGGAATCGAACCCGGGACCTTTAGCTCAGTAGACAGACATGCCACTGACTGAGCTAAGGTGTCGGATATATATATATACCTTTAGCTCAGTAGACAGACACGCCACTGACTGAGCTAAAGTGTCGAATATATATATATAGGTCCCGGGTTCGATTACCAGCATGGCCGAAAATGTTATAAGCTGTGAAATTCTATCAAAGCTTCTAACACCATCACAATTTAGGAGAATTCATCTGGTGTCAATCCCAGTACCTGTATCTTTGGTAATCCTCCTCATCCTTCTCGGCATCTGACAGTTGGTTAGGGCAGGCGGTGTTTCCCAGAAGACTGAGGTAGGTCAGGGATGGAAGATGGCTCAACACTTTCGTTAGTAGCAACTCGAGGTTACAGATCTTCCATGCATCAACATACATTAAAAAAAAATGATTGGAGGACCATCTTCTAAAAATGCAATGTGGGACAAACTAAGATTTCCTTTTAAGAGGGCCAACTCGCGAAGAGATAAATTACCGCTAAGACGTTCCGTTCTAACGCAATATTTAATTCTAAGATTAATTATTTCAAAATAAGGTTCAAGCCTTAATAAATTCAAAAAATTTCAATAGGGTTCTTTTTCTTTAACAACCCTATCTAGGTTTGATTTTTATTAATAGAATAAAGTGCTAAAATGTGACTATCTCATTTTCAACAACTTTCTAAGCATATTTGTGGAGCTATAAGACCAGGAATGATGAAAAAGTGTTCTATATTTAGCCTTCCTCTAACAAATATAGTAATTTTTTGGTAGGCTCCCATCAGAAAATTTCAAGATATCTGAGAACTAGCAGTGAGTTTTCCTCTTTATCTTGAGATAAAAAGTTTCCTAGTTTTCTTTCCCCTCTTTTTTTATTAACATAACAAAGGGTGTTTGTAGGAGATTGGTGAAAGGGAGTATAAGCTTAGACATAATAGAGAAGTAGTGTCAGAAAACGACAAAGACTATTATTTTTGAGCCGTGTGTTCTGACAGCGAATGATACTTTCTTGCTGAACAAGGCTGCCACCTTAAAGGTATTTATATTTTAATGGTGTTTTTAATAAAGTGAGGTCAATGGCGGCATACATTCTTACGACCAGGACTCATACAAGTCTTGGAGTATCATATACTAGTTAGGGTTACATGAAAGTAAGATTAACTACATAAAAAAACTTCATATCAAAAATCTGTGTTATTGAAAAAAAATCGAAGATTTTAGCTTAAAAAGTGTCTTAAGAAATTCCTTTATGAAAGTTTAAGAGAGAATTCTGAGAAAAAAAAGGGGTCAAGAAGGTTGTATCATAAATCCTAGAAATGACTGCATGATTATGAGTTTGGTTATCTGTAAAGATTACAGTAGAAAAGTAAAATAAAAACATTGCATCTTATTGGATGTCACTAACTTGCAGGCTAGGCAGAGTATTTTAAATGATGCCAAGCCTGCCAACCTTCAGGGTAAACACAGCGTACAATGTATGTTACTATCTTGCAGGCTAGTCAGAGTATTTTAAATGCTGCCAAGCCTGCCAACCTTCAGGGTAAACACAGCGTACAATGTATGTTACTATCTTGCAGGCTACTCAAGAATATTTTAAATGATGCCAAGCCTGCCAACCTTCAGGGTAAACACAGCGTATCTCGTATGTTACTAACTTGCAGGCTAGGCAGAGTACTTTAAATGATGCCAAGCCTGCCAACCTTCAGGGTAAACACAGCGTACCTCGTATGTTACTATCTTGCAGGCTAGTCAGAGTATTTTAAATGATGCCAAGCCTGCCAACCTTCAGGGTAAACACAGCGTACAATGTATGTTACTATCTTGCAGGCTAGTCAGAGTATTTTAAATGCTGCCAAGCCTGCCAACCTTCAGGGTAAACACAGCGTACAATGTATGTTACTATCTTGCAGGCTACTCAAGAATATTTTAAATGATGCCAAGCCTGCCAACCTTCAGGGTAAACACAGCGTATCTCGTATGTTACTAACTTGCAGGCTAGGCAGAGTACTTTAAATGCTGCCAAGCCTGCCAACCTTCAGGGTAAACACAGCGTACCTCGTATGTTACTATCTTGCAGGCTAGTCAGAGTATTTTAAATGATGCCAAGCCTGCCAACCTTCAGGGTAAACACAGCGTACAATGTATGTTACTATCTTGCAGGCTGGTCAGAGTATTTTAAATGATGCCAAGCCTGCCAACCTTCAGGGTAAACACAGCGTACCTCGTATGTTACTATCTTGCAGGCTAGTCAGAGTATTTTAAATGATGCCAAGCCTGCCAACCTTCAGGGTAAACACAGCGTACCTCGTATGTTACTATCTTGCAGGCTAGTCAGAGCATTTTAAATGATGCCAAGCCTGCCAACTTTCAAGGTGAACACAGCGTACACAGTTTTCTCGAGGTACTCACATTGTTCTTGTTAAGAGAGAGGGTGTGTAGCCGAGGAAGACTAGGTATGACAATGTTGTCACCAAGGTTGTTGTTATCCAACACTAGTTCCTCTAAGTTGAAGAACTTTCCTACTCCATCTAAGGAGGTGAGGCAGTTGAAACTGAGATCCAGGCAATGAACCCGGGACCCATACAACTGCGCCAGGGCAGGAGGCATGCACTGACAATCCTGACCCACATAGCTTAGCTGAAACAAATAAAAAATAACCATTTTATATTTATTTAAATAATAAACTTTAGCCAACCGATTTCTTGTTTCGAAAATTAAGATGATGCAAATAAGACTATTAAAAAAAAATTGTGTGAAAACTAACTGCTATCCACATCTATTTTACTTTAAGTAAATATTATTATTGACAAGATTTCCTTTTTTTAGCAGAAATGGTTTTGTACCTTGCAGTAGCCACTTATATTTCCAAAGTCAGGCAAAGGATGGAGACAAACTTATTTGCTTAATTTAGAGACAATGCACCCACATTAGCGTGGAGGCAGACAAGAAAACCATTTAGAGAAAAAAAAACCTCAGCGTATCCGACCGGGATTGAACCCGATCTCCCCGTCTTCGGCACTCTAGTCTAAGACGAGAGTAGTGTGATAGACCACGCGGCCACCGAAGCGGGTTCTTTGAGTAATTAGAATTAATGCTTAAATTTCATATGTATAATTGATTTCAGTACCAAAAATATCAAAAATATATTCAAAAATTAGTGTCTAGCATCATCCACATATTAAAATATAGCTTCCTAATTATTGTTTTATCATGTTTAAATATGTTTGTAACTGAACAAGGGCTCTCTAACATATATGTAGATTTTATATTATTTTATTGCCCTTTATGTATAGTTTGACCGTTTGGTAATTATTATATAACCACTTATTAATAAACTTGATTAAAATTTATTTATTTTACTACTTTCATTTTATGATTTCTCACATTATAATATGTCATATGTGACATCCTTAGCCGCTTGCCTATTTCCCAGTGGAGGCGTATACACACAAAGCTTAGCCGCACACCCTCCATTATTAAAAGGACAAACATTTTCTTTTAGTAAAAAAAAGTCTAACATATTTTATCTTTGAATGTAACAGCTTAGGAACAGCAATTTTCAAAGAGCTCAATTTCTTGGTGCCTTCAGAATAAAGGTTCTGATAGGTCTACTATGCCTCTGGGCCTTTCTATTCAATGAGTCCTTATCTCCCCATTGCAGCCCTTTACATGGTCTTAAGGGACGCGAGTCGAGCACTTAGGACTACTCTTATTTTCAAACACACTCGTTTCCATCACCATATAGAAGTACGATAAAACAACATGGTTGTGTAAGCAGCGTCAGAGTAATTAGAATAATAGCTAGTATTATGCATTGTGAAAGTACTTACAGTCCAATTTTCATCTTATATAAAATTAACATATCATTTCGCTGCCGAAATTTATAACGTTTCACTCTTTTATATAATGTTCTTTTATGGGTAGTGATAATATGTTTAAATCAAAAGCAAATAAATAATTATTATTTTTATTATCACTGCGTCTTACTAACTGTTCGGGTTACATGTACTTACACTAATGTGTAATTATAGGGTGATTGTGAGATGAAATGGAGGACCTACAGTTTAACGTGGGATCCGAACCACGGTGGAGGCCTGGCATTTCTCACATTCACAAGTTGTGATTAATACACGTCTTAGTATTATTATTATTTATTATTATTAGCACCGCGTCTTACTACTCGTTCGGGTTATACGCACTTATGCTAATGTGTAATGAAAGAGTGATTGTGAGATGAAATGGAGGACCTACAGTTTAACGTGGGATCCGAACCACGGTGGGAGGCCTGGCATTCCACACATTCACAAGTTGTGATTAATACACATCTTGTCAGAGGTGAAGGAAGGGTTTGGCAATCAGATAAATCTGTGCCGGGACCAAGGATTGAATCCCAGGTCCCCAGTACAGAAGTCTGACAAATTACACCTAGACCGCCAGGTCACCTAAAAGCAAGTAAATAATATTCAAAAATTGCCCCACAGAGTCTGAGATATTTAACTTTGACGGAGCCAGGTTTGTAAAACGCTGATGTAAAGCATTGAAGATTTGTCAAAAAGCATATACCAAATTTTAGGACCAGCATTATTACTCGATATTCAAAATATATATCTTTATTAAAAGCGTTTCTAAATATCCAAATTGGAAAAAAAATAAAAAGTACATAAATAATAGCTTTGATACAGTAGTGAGGCCTGATCCCTAAAAGTAGATCTGAGTGTACCACTGTTCCGCAGGTGGTTGTTACCTGCGAATAAGTTCCTGTTGTGCTATTAATGTTTGTCATTAAAGAAATATGCGACAGATTACGGAACTGCTTAGCTGCCTGTTCCAAGGTCGGCCGATGGGACGGTGATTTACTTGCTTTGTCACCGTTAAGACCATTAGGTAACATGTCCTCACTTAGTGTGTAGAAAACTGTACACGTGAATCCCCCTTGGGTCAACATTGCTTGTGGGCATATAAGATATTCCATAAGACTGTGCTTTGCCATTTCTTCAACGGTTTGAAGCAGTGCTTCATCTTCAACCAGCTACCGCACTTATTTTACACTTGGATATCATCGACAAAAATCTTTGACTGACAAATAACAATACATAGCTCTTAACAATTCACCCAAGAGACTTATTTCTATGAATTTGAAATGTTAAAAAATTGAAAATTCATCTACAGAACTAAAAATATAAGTTTCTTTACACTTTTATATTATAGTCACAAGTTTAACATTGACACATTTAATGGAGCTTCTAGAATTAATTGTACACAATATTTCAAGAAACACATTTTTTTTAGAAACTTGTAACATTCCATACTTGAAGAAAAAAGAAATCACATGAAAGTTTTGAAACAAAAAATTATATTTAAATAGGTATTTCACTTTACCAACATTAACATTAGCTACTCACAAATATAATATCCCACATTTTTTTTTTCGCCAGTTATTTTATATTTGAATCAAACCTACATTGGCAGTTGTTTCAGAAACACTATTGATGCAACACTTTTAAAAACTGATTTGGGGGTAAAAAAAATCCTTCTTTCATTATTATTTATCATTCCTTTAAATTTTGGTTATGGCCTACATAATGACAAACTGGTTCATAAATTCATATTCACAACAATACACTGATGTTGGTTAGACTTTAGTCCCACAGTTAGAAAATATTAAATAATATGCAACATATTAAACATTTATAGCACTGCCAACTTTTTTTTGTTTAATCTAGCAGTCATAAAATAGTTAAGTATTAAATGACACTTATTTGTTTAAAGTTGATACATTTGTAGCGAATTCTTCAAGCAATAGACAAGAAAGATGCACTACATTGATGTGGTGAAGATACCGCTGTTCACTCGACAAGATTATTCACAAGGCCAGCCGATGTGGGCAAGTCAGACACACGAACAGGAGCAAGGGTGGTGATTGGAAACCTGATCAGTGAAACCTACACCAGAGCCAGGGGTGTACAAATAGCATGGTGAAAATGAACCCAGGGATGGACAAACATCATTTGTTGGAGAGACAGTTATACTCAAGGCAGATAAGCAGCAAATGCTATGATGACACTAACATCATAACCAGAGAAAGGCAAACAGCAAATGCTGTGATGACATTAACACCATAACCAGAGAAAGGCAAAGAGCAAATGCTGTGATGACACTAACACCATAACCAGAGAAAGGCAAAGAGCAAATGCTGTGATGACACTAACACCATAACCAGAGAAAGGCAAAGAGCAAATGCTGTGATGACATTAGCACCATAACCAGAGAAAGGCAAACAGCAAATGCTGTGATGACACTAACACCATAACCAGAGAAAGGCAAAGAGCAAATGCTGTGATGACATTAGCACCATAACCAGAGAAAGGCAAACAGCAAATGCTGTGATGACATTAGCACCATAACCAGAGAAAGGCAAAGAGCAAATGTTGTGATGACACTAACACCATAACCAGAGAAAGGCAAACAGCAAATGCTGTGATGACACTAACACCATAACCAGAGAAAGGCAAAGAGCAAATGTTGTGATGACATTAACACCATAACCAGAGAAAGGCAAAGAGCAAATGCTGTGATGACATTAACACCATAACCAGAGAAAGGCAAACAGCAAATGTTGTGATGACATTAACACCATAACCAGAGAAAGGCAAACAGCAAATGTTGTGATGACACTAACACCATAACCAGAGAAAGGCAAACAGCAAATGTTGTGATGACATTAGCACCATAACCAGAGAAAGGCAAACAGCAAATGCTGTGATGACATTAGCACCATAACCAGAGAAAGGCAAAGAGCAAATGTTGTGATGACACTAACACCATAACCAGAGAAAGGCAAACAGCAAATGCTGTGATGACACTAACACCATAACCAGAGAAAGGCAAAGAGCAAATGCTGTGATGACACTAACACCATAACCAGAGAAAGGCAAACAGCAAATGCCGTGATGACACTAACACCATAACCAGAGAAAGGCAAACAGCAAATGCCGTGATGACACTAACACCATAACCAGAGAAAGGCAAACAGCAAATGCTGTGATGACACTAACACCATAACCAGAGAAAGACAAACAGCAAATGCTGTGATGACATTAACACCATAACCAGAGAAAGGCAAACAGCAAATGCTGTGATGACACTAGCATCATAACCAGAGAAAGGCAAACAGCAAATGCTATGATGACACTAACACCATAACCAGAGAAAGGCAAACAGCAAATGCTGTGATGACACTAACACCATAACCAGAGAAAGGCAAACAGCAAATGCTGTGATGACACTAACACCATAACCAGAGAAAGGCAAACAGCAAATGCTGTGATGACACTAGCATCATAACCAGAGAAAGGCAAACAGCAAATGCTATGATGATACTAACACCATAACCAGAGAAAGGCAAACAGCAAATGCTGAAGGTTCAGAATCATGGATTTGGCCTCCTTTATACCAAACATAAAAATATTCTTATGACCCTGTTAAAAGAATGTCTCCATTCAATGCCTACCTACCTCTTGTGAATAACAACTAAAATGTTTGGAATATTTAATACAAACACTACTACTATTAGCACTGCGTCATACTACCCGTTTGGGTTATACGCATTAATACAAACATACCTGTTAATATCTAAGTAAAAAAAAACACTACACAGTGAATGATTATCATGTTACTTGGAGATGCAGAAAATTCACCTGATCTTAAATATACAATCCTTTTTTATAAGAAGGGCATTTTATAAAAAAAAACATTATTTTTCGGTCAAAGCATTTTACTATTTTATGTTGTAGGTATTGATAATGTCAATCAAAAGAGACAGCTTTAGATCACATGACCTGATGTATGAATACGTAAAAGTAGATCTAGTAACTTTTCTAGCTGTCTTTCTGTGAAAATTGGACTATAAATTCCACTTGTATGGCTTGGTTGGAAAATAGATATTATGCGCAGTGAAACCTTACTTTACCGGAGAAATTATTACCGATTGAATAACACTATATTACAGGTTAGCAGTCAAACCTTTCAATCATTCTAAGCTGTTTCATAAACATTTTATTATGAGAATAATTTAAATACATTAAATGTTATTTAAAAGAGTAATTAAAATTCATTCATAGTATGTAAAAAATTCCAAATTGTATTCTCGTTTGAGACTTAAAATGTAGTACTATAAAATTTAATTTCTTACCACAAGTTTAATGATTTTTTTTACAAATTAGCACATTTCAAAAAATCTCTATGTGATTCATCAAAGTTGTAAGACTTAAAAATAAAGCTACGGGGCCTACTAATTAACTTATCAGGCCGCGCTAAGAAAAATATAAGTACAAAAATAATATTAGTAAGTACAGTAGACCTAATATGTAAAACTAAGTAAAGCTTTACCTTAACTATAAGACTACTTAACAACTTGTGACGAAATAATATAACCTGAATAGCATGAAGAAGAGACTAATCAATACCACATGTCAATAAGAAATAGATTTGCATGGATAAATAGACAGATGCCAATTCCGTCAATCTTAATAGAAAGTTTTTGTAACTTTGGAGCTGGTGTATCAAACTCATTTGATCAAACACATGAACATTAAAAATACCCTTAAAAAACCCGTATTGTTATTTTCTTAAGAAAAAATAATTTAAAATTTGATCCTTTTGTTTAAAAGTATGCTGGGCAAAAAAAAAAAAGCCAAATTTTTATGAAGTAATTTAATTATTTTTGTCCAACACCTTAGCTCAGCCAGAAGCGTGTCTGTTTACTGAGCTGAGGGTCCCAGGTTTGATTCCTGGTATAGCCGAAAAATTTATCATTGTTGAAGTGTGGGTTTACCCTTCCACAGTGATGAATTAGAGACTGGGGACTGGATGTTGTGTCTTATATATATATGTTAGTTAATAAGTTGTGTGCTGATATAATTAGTTGGTTCAGAAAGTGGAGTTTAATAGGCCTACCTCAAATAATTAAAAAAAAAATTTCTGAGCATATTAAAAAATATATGTCGAGAATATTTTAAAAGTTTTATATATTTGTTTTCATCTTATTGGGAAAATAATAAAATCCAATCAACTAGCCTACGTTTGCTTCAAACTAATGAGTGACTTTTATGACTTTTAATAATGTATGTACAAAACCTCAACTCAGTCTGTAGCATAGTCAGCCTACTAAGCTAAGGGTTCTGGGTTCAATTACCAGCATGGTCGAAAATTTTATAGTTGGTGAAATTTGGGTTTCTCCTTTCACAGCGATGAATTACACCCTGGGGCATATAACTCAACTTCTACAAGATACTTAACATAAAATCAGAATTGAGATTGTTGAAATGGATGAGAATTCTACAAAACTTTATATTAATATTGTAACAAGTCTGCTATCTTTGTTTTCTAGCTTAAGTTGAAGATTGCATTGAATGACGTCGTTTGGGTTCATCAAGTGTGCGAGAGTTTTAGCTTGTAAGCTTAATCAATTTGAGTACGAGAGTTAGAACTCATTTTCGATCAAACACCTTGTACGTGCAGCGTCACTTGAGTTATTATAGTTTGGGGGGATAAGCGAATCTTTTAAGGGGCAAGCCAAAGCACCAAGAATGACCCTGTCCTTCCATTCTATGATACAATGTGCTATTTTTCAATATATGTGCGTAATGCACATTACCTGGCCAGTCACTACAAGCATAGTAGAGTTCTCAAGTCATGCCCACATAGGCCCTACAACCATTCAATTGAATTTACAAAGTAATTTTGGTGCTGATTAAGAAGGTTATATTTATAGGAAGTGTACCAGCATAGGAAGAGTGTAAAACCATTTTGTTAAAGCCAACCTCAGTACATCCGACCGAGATTTAAATATCGATCTCCCCATCATCGGCAGTCTAGTCTAATGCGAGAGTAGCGCGTTTGACCATGCGGCCACCGAAACAGGTTGTTTTTTAGAGTTCAGCCAATTTCAGCCAAAACATTTTCAACTTCTTACATACATAGCCTGGATTTTTATTTAAATTAAAAGTCATTTATTCCCACAAATTTGTTTCTTGGCAGGTACCTATGGGATTGTCTTAATCATCCACCATCATCCACATTTCACAAAAATAATATTCACAAGAAAATCTTTTGAACATGAATTTAAATAATTAAACACCAGAAAAACATGAAATTTTCAAAGCAGGAGCACTTGTAATGATTTTCTACTCGAGGTCTTAGATTTGTACAAAAATGATAACAGTTCGTCAATTGATAATGCAAGTGTGCTATGTCCAATTTTTCACTTTTGTGTAAAAGAGCATTGAAGTTTGACCTTGTGTATAAAACCAATGTTACTAGATAACAACTCGAGTTTGTATCTTCTTAAGTAATTAAATAGCAGCCTCAATATCACTGCAGGTGAATCATATGCATTCTAAATAAATGTAAACACCAAATATCTCAAATTTAACAATTTTGGAGATAGAACACGTCTTGCATTCTCAGGTAATGAGTGGTTGACTTTTCTGTAACACAACTTATAAGTTAATGAGTTTGTGTTACATAATCAATCTACAAGGATAAAATTCTACTTGTAGCTACAAGTGTTCTTGTGATAGATTAAATATACAAGTGTAAAATATTTCTTACAACTTGTAGGACTTGCTCAAGCTGTGTTACAAGCCACTCGGGACCGAGTGTTGTGTCGGCTTGTTGAGTTTAGCTGAGGTCACACACTTGTCCTAGCATTTGCAGGTCGCAAACGCCAGTCGGGGCTCTCACATTCTATATGGATGCTAGATTATTGTGACATATAGTACTGCCAGACACATGTATCGCAAATGCCAGTCACTCTGTCTCGCAGGAATCTCGCGCGAGACAAGACCTCAAGCCTTCGAGATTTTTTTTCCGGGTGCAAGAAACTTGTGCATGCTAATGCGCATATTTCCCCTGAATAGGACATGTTCGCTGGCATATGACAGGTGAGTGTGTGGTCTCCACTCTTAACTTGCAGCTCACAATTATCATCTAGAATTTGCTAGAAGCGACCATCTCGCAAATGCTAAGATAAGTGTGCGGTCCACCCAAGGTAGTTAGATTGAGGATTTTGGAAGCCACACGCAGCCCTCTTGGTAGGCATTGCAAAAGGGAATTTTGGGCAATGTTCACAAATTCCAAAAAAGAGGAGGTGTCACACAACAACGAGAATATCATAACTGTAGTAAAACCATAAAATATTAGTAAGTTTAACTTATTATTGGTCAATGAAAAAATTCTGTTAGAAATTAGTTTATAGGGTAATAAATTCTGACTTGATTTTATTGTTTAGGTAGGTATGAAATACATTTGTAGGATTAAGCTTATTTTTACCCACTTCGGTGGATGTGTGGTCTAATACGCTAATTTCGAGTTGGACTTGACTGCAGAGGATGGGGAGATCTGGGTTTGATCTCGATCGGGTGAACTGAGGGTGGTTTTCCCCACTCTCCCTCCATGCAAGTGTGGGTGCACTTCCTCTAAATTAAGCCTTCCTAATCCTTAACCCATTGGTGTAGTTAGTACATAGACGTATAAGCTGAACAGGTATTAAGACGTGGTGCTATTTTTTTTAGATCACATTCTGTCCCCATTCTAAGAAATTATTCCAATCTTACTGTTAATGAATACAGTTAGTATTCAACTAATTCTATCACTTAAAGATAAATTGGATGTTCTTGTGAACATAACAATCAGTGAAATAGCCAAAATATTTATCAGATGAGCATTGGGGACAAAGTTCATGACATCTGTGACTAAGAGACAATAAACCACAGAGTGATACATAAATAATCTTTATATCAGCAATGAGTATTCCAAGTGGTAAAATAAAATATTCATATAGCATGTTCAACATGGTGAATTTTGGATTAGGTCAATTTTTTTTACCATAATGCCATTTGATTAATACAATACATTTGTATTTCTGAACTTATTTCCATCTAATTAGGTACTTATTTACGTCTTATTTCGCAGTTTTCATCAGATAATTTCTTTTTATTAATTTTAGGTTTGACTACAGTACTTGATGGCAGGTGTTGTATGAAAATAAAAAAATAAAAACATCCAACACATAAAAAATCTAGCATGCTACTAAAAGCTATAAAGAAATAGCTGTAAAATAAGAGAAAGACTTGAAATTGTATTCATTAATTATTGGCTCCACTTGAAGCTCTTGTTAGATAAATGTCATAACACTATTGTCATTATTAGGGCTAGGATTTTTATGATTTTGCATTTTTTCTTGGCAAACCTAGAATGTTGTTAAAGTCCATACAAACGTGTTTCTCAAGAATCTTAGCTGATTTAAGTAGATTTGTTAGGGCCTATTTTAGCATATTTCTGTGTTTTTATACGTGATATGACATATATTCAGGTTTTTCGGTAATTTTAAGGCATTTTTATTAGTTTTGAGTAATTATTTTGCATATTTTGGTATTTTCAATATAAAGGACATTTTTGTATGCTTTTCCCTTAAAGCCAGAAGCTAGAATAAGAAAAAAAAGGGGGCGGGGGGGGAGTCCTTGTGTTTAGAACACTGTACACGCATCATTGCAAACGGTAGTGCCACCACTGTGGTTAATACTTCCACCCCTCCCCTGTTTTCTTTTATAGGGCATATTTTTTGTTTAAAAACTTTCACTTTAGCAGAGAAAATGTAAAAAAATTAAGAGGTTTTCCTAGGTTATTCTTTGTTTTGGTTTTATAGGTAAAGTTAGTAAAATTGGTTGGTAAAATAAAGAATTTCTGTTGACAGAGAAACAGTCGAACAACTAAATTATATTTTTTAGATTATTTTTGTTTTGTTTCATGCACCTATTATTTTCTTAGATAATTTTGCAAAGAAATAAAAAAAAAATGTAAATCTTGTTGGTAATTTTTGTTGTTGTAAAGAGCATTTTTTTTTGTTTTATTTTAAAGGGCATATTTTTAGGGTTTTTTTGGTCATAAATGCATTTTTATAAAGCATTTTTTAGCAATTTTCGGGCATAAAAATCCTAGCCCTAATCATCATAATAAATATAAGTGTCTGACATAAATAATCTACTAATATTAAATTTTTCATTTCATTTATTTAAGGTATTTACCATGCACTTTCTGAACCAACTGGTTATATCGATACATGACATTAACTAACATAAATCCAGAACAGACACAACTCCCAACCCTCGGCCATTGATTAATCACTACGGAAGGGTAAACCCACATTTCACTAATGATACATTTTTCGGCCATGCTAGGTATTGCCTCGGGACCCTTAGCTAAGTATTCATACACGCTATCGACTGAGCTAAGGTGTCTGACTTGATAGCTGAACAATCCATCAATCTTTTTCTAACCATTCCTTTGAGGTAGAATATTGAAATCTAGCAGCTAAGCTTTCAATAAAACATTAGAATAAAAATATCCCAGTAAGAATTGATCATGCATTAAAAGTAAATGTAGAAAAAAAGTCTCTTCCCAAGAGTTAGCCTTTATTCCAAAAACACTTTCAAATAAGACACTTTAAAAAGAATATTAAAATACCAAATGATTAATAACTTAACACAATTATCATACTCACAAGGATACAGAAAGTCAGATGGTGCTAAAATTATATATATGTATATAGGTAGGTCTAAATATATTTTTGCAACATCTAAACAACTCGTTAAAAACACAGGGAAACATAATAGGATACTGACAAACATGTGCTTAGACATTTTAGAAAACATTCTAAATATGTAGCAAGGAGCGAATAGGCTATTAATAACGAAGGAAATTATTTCAATTAGTTCATTAATTGATTGTTTAGGTAATTAATTGAAATTACTTACTCCCTTATTAATGTGTTGGTGCCCATGATCGATTGTGGTTTTATCAATGATATTTTACGATGGAGTAGCATATACCAGACCTAAATGTCACTACCTACTATGAACACATTACATCTTTTATTCTATCTAGATTAGCTAGATTGAGTTAAGTTAGGAAAGTTTGGGTAGTATAATAATAATAATACATATTTTAGTACGTACATAGCCTTTTAATATAAATTACGTTATTTTATTAATATTGAATGATATTTTAATTTTTACTAACACAAGAAAGGTTAGGTTGAGTTAGATCAGGGTAGTAATATATAAAAATGCATTATGTACCCTTATAATAAATATATGCTATTTTATTTATTAATATTTGACTTCTGGTGGATTTTTTTGGTTTGTCCTTAACCGGGTTTACTAAATGGTTCAAATAGAATGTGTGTCACAGTTTACTTTGCGTCAAATCACTAGGTATAAAATATGCAATAGGTTTTTAATTAGAATAGGAGGAAAAGTGTTACTCATTTGCAAAATAGGTATAGATCATTTGTTGTGAAAAAAAATGTTAAATGTGTTCACTTGCATATAACACGAACGGGTAGTAAGACGCGGTGCTAATAATAATAAATGTGTTCACTGTGGAATTTTTTTTATGTATTCATAAATAGCCTACTCGAAAGTAGAATTAGGTTATAGTTTAAGGTGTGTCTTATGTTATTGAGTGAAATCTCCTATGAGTTAGGTGAGTTTTGTTTTAGTTTTATAGTTACTCAGCGAAATAGTTTGCAAAGACGGTGAGATTATTTAATTTTTTTCTAGGTCATATTTTGAGATTTTTTTTAATCATCTATACAATCAACAACTAAAGCAAATTGTCAAAGATAAGCCTAACAAAATTAATATTGTAAAATAGTTTTATGAGCTCTATAATTTTAAAAACTCACCTTAATCACAAAAGAACATCAATACATACAGTAGATAAGCCCTTGATTATCATCATTCACCGGACTGAGACATGGTTGGAACACAAAAAAGGTTGGATAATAAAAGGAGCAAAAAAAAACAACTTTACCAATACCCCAAAACAAGTAAAAACATGAAATGTTGGTTTTATAAAAAAAATTGAGGTATTTATCTTTTACATACAGTCTTCAATTTAACTAAGGCAATACACAACAAAATATGTGAGCAGAAAACATAGATTTATTGCTTGTGAAAAAAGTCTGTAACTAGCCTTGGCTGTCAAATTTCTCCACTTCTTTTAGACACGAAATGTTGTAGGCGTTGAAGTAGGATGCTGATCTATATACTGGATGAAACACAAGTAATTCAGAGACAAGAACAGACAGGGACCAGAGTGGGACGGTTGAATATGCCAAGGAGGCAAATATTCAGAGGTCGAGTGTGGGAGGGTCTACTTTTTAGAACATAAATATTTAAAAGAATCTACCGAAACCGAACAAAACCTAACCTTCTAAGCATCAACAACATAGCCTACTTTTCATCAAATTCTAAGGTGCTGAGATATCTTGTACTAAAATACTGTTTTTAATTGTTTGAACTAAGTCTTATTCAAAATTATTTTATAATAGGTATTAGTTTTGTTATTAATGGAAATTTGCTTTGGTTGTTGTGTGTATTGATGGTGAAAATGTTATTTTCTCATATCAAATGGAGAAAATTAATTAAATAATCTATCCATCTTTGCGTACTACTATTCAAAATAATCACTTGATAAATTTTAGTAAATTATTCAATTTGCCGTTGTCCTTAGTGGGGTGTTTTAAGAAAGAAAAAAGGTGTCTTTAATGAGCAAGAGTTATATATATATTTTTTAAATTATGGTAGCTATTTTTTGGATCAAAATAAATAGTTTTAATTTCATTATTTTACATTTGATTTACCTACCTCTTGATTGAAGGGGTCAGGGCAAAAACATGGTATCCCCCTCATTATTTTGTTGGGATAAATTTACTATTTAATCTTATATGAAATCCTAAAACCAAGATAGAGAAAAATATATTTGTCGATAGCATCTATATTCAAGGTCTTGATTGAGTATAAAACCAACTTAAGAGTTAAAGAGGTAAGCTACTAAAATTAACTGCTAACACATTTTTTCATAAAATAAGAGTTATCATGTTTTTGCATCGACCCCTTCAATTATATAAATTCTGCCAAAACATCAATTTTTTAAAATCAATGTATAGCCCACTAAAAGGTTTTGAAACCCCCCCAAAAATTTAGAAACCTTTCTTTAGCCTACAAACTGTCATAATATTGACACCTGTTGTTCAGGTGTTTGTCACTTACAGAAAATGATTGTATAGTTTAAATATTGTTATAAATTAAATAACTATCACCAGTTAGTTAATCAGAAAATTGATAATCATACTCACCCTTTTGTCAGAAAATACAATTGAAGAAGAATTCACTCCAAATTCATCTTCATCTTCATCCATGTTTTTATAAACTGTAAATTAATCTTGACACTTGATACTCCATTCATGGAATAGCTTGCCCCGACCAGTCGATAACTGTACTTGCGTTCGATGTATTGCATGAATCGATTGTTTTCCTGCGATTAGATTAAATAACTGTTGAATCGAATAATGGTACAAAATGTCTACTATAAAAGTAGAAAAGGAATTTGAGCTATTTAACTTCAAAATAAATTATACGGTTTATTAATTTTTATATATTATTACGGATCCTTATAAAATTTCGTTTTTAAATAACGTATTACTTTTGTTTTAATCAGAGATAAATGCGGTTGTTAATTTTTCAGTTACCAAATAATGACATAACAATCTGTTCTAGATGGAATTCCAACAGGAACAGGGCTAGGTATATCTTTGACTGTGGGCTAGGTATATTATGATAATAGACAAAGCGAATAAAATATTATTGGGACAATTCGTTGGGATTTGCGAAATGTAAAGTGTTAACGTAGGGTACATACACACATACCAACAGACAACCACTACTTATTTTACGTATTTTATCATTATTGTAGGTAATAATAGCCAAGGGAGAGCTTAACGCAAAAGTAGGAAAAGAGAAAGGAGGTTTGGAGAACGTGTTAGGAAACAGGAATGGGGAGAGAGAAACGAGGAGCGTAGAAGGCTGTTGGAGTTATGTGCAAGAAATAAAATGGAAGTGGCAAACAGCTGGTATAAGAAGGAAATAGATCACTAGATATAGCTGGGATGGAGAGCAAAGGTAGATAGACTACTTTCTCATGGATGAAGAAATGAAAAGGCAGACTGTAAACTTCAAGGTAAAACCAAGTCTGTCCTTAACTAGTGACCATAAGTTATTGGTGGCAGACATAAAGGGATGGGAATGTAGGAGAAAGGTAGTAAAACAAAAACGAAGAATAAGGGTGTGGAGGCTAGACAATGAAGAGGAAAGAGGGTTGTACCTAAAAAAAAGGCAAGAAGCTTAATGCCTAAGGATATGAGTTGCAAAGCATAGAGGTTAAATGGGGAAAGGTTTAAGAACAGTTTGGTGGGAGGACAAGTGATAAGAGGAAGTGAACGGAGTCACCCTGGTGGAAAGACAGTATGAAGGAAAAATGGGAGGAGAAGAATAAAGCATTCAGAGGGAGTTTTAAGAATAATAATGAGAAATAGGAATAAGGAGAAATAGGAAGAAGAAAAGAGCGAAGTGAGTGGTACGGGAATGTAGGAAGGATTGGATGAAATAAATGGTACGGCACACCGCACAGACTTTCTCTCTCTTTCTATAAACTCGTAAGATTTCTGAACGGAATAATGTACATTGTATCATCACCACTCCACATAAGAACACGCATAAAATAATATACAATGATATAGAATCAATGAGAAAAGAGGCGCATCTTTGTCCACCTAAGAACATTTCAAACAGTTTAATGTCTTCCACAAGGGTCAACACTTCGTATTAAAATTTCGATTTCTGGTTAAAATTTTAACATTTTAAAAGGTGTTGCAGATCTTCAAGTCATCGCATTGATATTTAATTATTCATTTATACATTTTGACTAATAAAAAATGTAAATATTGACTATTGAGTCTAAAATGGAGATAGATCATTGCTATGCAAACATTTCTCCTAAGAGATTTAAGGAAAAATAACATACTTTTTTTAGATACTTACTTATATTTAATTACTCTATGGCATTGGAGTATTATTGCGTTAAGACTTAAGTAGTATATGTTTACAACTAAAGCTCACAAAATTGTATTAATATATTTGCAAATATCTCAGAAACTGCTGTTTTTATAAAAATATATGTCAAATAAAAGTTTTTTATTTCTAATAGTCCTACAATTTTGCAATGATAAGTTGTTTAGTTTCTCCAATAGTTGTGGAGATACGGAAATTAACGCTTCTGTAATGTACCCTAAAAATCATTTTCATAGGAAAATGAAAATAGCCAGTTTATTTATAATCTTAATCAACGCCTAGATACGAATTTTAATCAAAATCGTTTAAGCAGATTTTGAGAAAACAAAATTTTTCTCTTTTCGTCCTTCAGTAAACTACCCTTAATTTTAAGTTTTTATAGACACACAGAGAGACGGCATTGCAAAGACTATTTTTCAGGGTTCGGGGGGTCATGAGACGTCGACATCCATCAACATTTCAGGTTAGTTTTTTTTTTTTACGGTCGCAATACTTAAACTTTAATGTCCAAAAAGTTAAAAAAATTCATATAATTGCGTATATATTGAAAGTTATTGATTTTATAAAAATATGTTTCGGATAAAATATCTGTATTATAAATATATATACATATTTGTAATGCTAAGTAATTTCATATCTCAAATAGTTTCGGAGCTATTATAAAAAATGTTAATTTACGCATCAGACCGGAGCCCTTAAAGCCATTTTGCCGAAATATTGAGAGTAGCCATTTTGTTTGGAATATTTATTAATGTTTATAAATGAAATTTAATCAAAATCGTTGGAGCCGATTTTGAGAAAATCGACTTTTTCTCTTTTTGCCCTTCAGTAAACTACCCTTAATTTTAAGTTTTAATAGACACACAGACAGACGGCATTGCAAAGACTATTTTATAGGGTTCGGGGGGTCATGAGACGTCGACATCCATCAACATTTCAGGTTAGTTTTTCTTACGGTCGCAATACTTTAGCTTTAATGCCCAAAAAGTTAAAAATATATATATAATTGCGTATATATTGAAAGTTATTGATTTTATAAAAATATGTTTCGAATAAAATATTTGCATTATAAATATATATACATATTTGTAATGCTAAGTAATTTCATATCTCAAATAGTTTCGGAGCTATTATAAAAAATGTTAATTTACGCTTCAGACCGGAGCCCTTAAAACGATTTTGCCGAAATATTGAGAGTAGCCATTTTGTTTGGAATATTTATTTATGTTCATAAATGAAATTTAATCAAAATCGTTATAGCCGATTTTGAGAAAATCGACTTTTTCTCTTTTTGCTCTTCAGTAAACTACCCTTAATTTTAAGTTTTAATAGACACACAGACAGACGGCATTGCAAAGACTATTTTATAGGGTTCGGGGGGTCATGAGACGTCGACATCCATCAACATTTCAGGTTAGTTTTTCTTACGGTCGCAATACTTTAGCTTTAATGCCCAAAAAGTTAAAAATATATATATAATTGCGTATATATTGAAAGTTATTGATTTTATAAAAATATGTTTCGAATAAAATATTTGCATTATAAATATATATACATATTTGTAATGCTAAGTAATTTCATATCTCAAATAGTTTCGGAGCTATTATAAAAAATGTTAATTTACGCATCAGACCGGAGCCCTTAAAACGATTTTGCCAAAATATTGAGAGTAGCCATTTTGTTTGGAATATTTATTTATGTTCATAAATGAAATTTAATCAAAATCGTTAGAGCCGATTTTGAGAAAATCGACTTTTTCTCTTTTTGCCCTTCAGTAAACTACCCTTAATTTTAGGGGTAGATATCCAATTCCAAAAACACCTCGGGGCAACCCTATGAAAACCCTAGATATCAAGTTTCAGCTCAATCGGTAAAATAGTTTAGGCTCTAGTTGGAGGTACAGACAGACAGACAGACAGACAGACAGACAGACAGACAGACGGAAATTCAAAAACCACTTTTTCGGATTCAGGAAGTCATGAAACGTCAAAATTCATCAAAATCTCGAGTTCGATTTTTTTGACGATCACAATACTTTCTCTACCTGTAAGATAGAGAGAAAGTAAAAATGGAAAGAATTGCTGTAAAGGGACGTTGAACTAAGTATGAAGGTGTTATATAGTCAGGGAAGAAACAGAAGGAGAGAGAAAGGACAAGTGATTAGAATAATGGATGAAAAAGAAAGAACGTTGAAGACAGGAGAGGAAGAAAAGGAACTGTGGATGAAATATTTGAGAAGATTTTTTAAAACTCGGATGAGGAAATGGACGAGAGTGAAGCAGAGGAGCGGAAAGAAATAGCAGAAAAGGAGGAAAGTGGTCCCGCATGGAAAGAGTTGGAGGTTGCACTAAAGAGGATGAAACAAGGAAAAGCACTTGGTATGCATGAACTGATTGGGGATATTATAAGAGCTGCAAGAGAAGCAGGAATACAACGGATATACGGGTTGCTGAGAGCAAGGCCGTAGCCAGCCAATAATTTCAGGGGGGGTTTGGTGGGCCTATCTCCCAATTGATGGAGGCTAGAAAAAATTCTAATTATTAAACGGCTCTAGAAGCTCTCTAAAGTGTCTTTTATGGTAACATAACACCATAACTGCCGAAGGCTAGAAAAAATTCTAAATAATAAATACCTCTGGAAGTTTTCTGAAGTGCTTTTTATGGTAACACAGCCCCCTAATTTGTACTTGTACCTTAATTTTGATATGGTTTGAACCATAAATAAAGCCATATATATTTTGTTCATAAAATTTCGGGGGGGGGTTTGAACCCCGAACCCCCCCCCCCCTGGCTACGGCCTTGGCTGAGAGTGACATGGAAGGTGAACAAGGCACCGGAATACTGGAAGAAGGGAGTTAAATTTCCTATTTTCAAGAAAGATAACAGGAAGAGGTGTGCAAACTATAGTAGGATAACGCTGATGTGCCACTGCACAAAAATATATAAGAATATACTGGAAAAGAAAGTAGGAAATAGAATGAAAAGAAGGTGGAGAGAAGGAAAGCATGAGTTTATGGAACAGAAGTCTAGAATATACTTGTTATTTGCTATACGACATATGATAGAAAGAAGATAATTATGAATTTGGGAAAGACTTGGTAATGGTATTTATGGATGTGTAGGAGGCATATGATAGCGCGGATAAAAATAAAGTTTGAAAAGCGCTGTAGGAGGCTGAAGTTAAAAAAAAGAGTTGTAATAAAAGGGAAAAGCAAGGATGAGGATAACATGAGTTGTGTTAAGATGGAGTGGGGGAGGACGGAGTGGTTCCAATAATAAAAAAAAAGTGAAGCAGGTGAATGCCCTCTCACTCCTACTATTTGTGATGGTAATGGAAATGGTCATGAATAGAGTGTCAGGAAAACTCGAGTAGGAAAGTATGAAAGCCATAGTTTATGCTGATGACTTGATGGAATGGGCGGAGAAGGATGATAAAGTAAAGAAATTAGATCTAGCATTGTGATGTGTGAAGTGATGGTAATGACAAGGAAGAAGATAAGGCCTAATAAAGTTATAAAGTTAGGTAGAGTAGAGCTGAGAAAAGTACAGAAAGTAAAATATCTTTGAAAAGTTTTTGAGATGAAAGGTGGACGTAGAGAGGATTTAATAAGAATAGGACAGCAGGGAGAGTTATTACATAGGTGCTTAAGAGACCTGTTGTGGAGAAGAGAAATCCCCTTGAGATGTAAGGAAGCGTTGTACAGTGCATACTTTGTACCCATTGCCACAAATGCAGGAGAAACATTTACATTGAATTTAAGAGAGACTAGGGAAGTGGAGGCCATGGGAATGAAGTTTGTGAGGAGCATGTTAGCTGTCACGAGGAGAAACAAGATTAGGAATGACGTTATCCAGGAAATAGTGGAGGTAAAGGGGGTATATGAGATAGTAGAGGAAGCAAGACTGAGATGGTATGGGCATGTCTTGAGGATGGAGAAGGAGAGGATGACAAAGAAAATGATGGGAATTAAGTATGCACAAAAAAAAGCAAGGGAGGCTAAGAAAGAGATGGGAGGAGTAAATAACAAAAAGGGTGCAAGTGAGAGGAGAAGAATGGATGCAATTAAAGGAGGTGAGAGTGGTGAAAGTATAGAGGAAGATGAAAGCATTTTACTAAACTGACCCGGTCATAGGCTGGAAAGATGATGATGAGGATGATCATTACTGAGAGGTTAAATCGAATAAACATTTTATAGATACGACCGTAAGCTAGATCTTTTAGAGAATATAAATGTCTATGTAGATTAAAAGAGAAATGAATAATCGATCTCATTTTATTGACACTCATATGCAAGAACGCACCAAGAGACAACAAATCACATTTAGATGGACTACGTAAATATAGGGGTGCGCAATATAATTGTTTATTTCTAAAAAAAAAAGTAATTATAACTATTCCAGTATTATTATTATCCTACTAGTAGTATGAAGGTCTGTAAGAAGTTTCCTGCCTATGTTTATTCTAAAAACCTTTTAAGATATGATTATTATTTACGATATTGTCCAAGCAATAATTAATAACTAATTGAGTATCGTAACGAAATGTACAAATTGTATTCTATATTCAAGACGGCAGTGACCTTTTCTTCATATGCTAGCCCCGCTTCTAGTTTTAACATTGAAAGTAAATGTGGTTCATCTACATACTAAATTCTCCCAGGTGGTGACATAGGAATTAATGCCAATGTTTGTAAAGAAGCAAAAAAATAAATAAATAAAATACATATTTTAAATGAAATTTTGTTTTATTGGTTCTAGCGGTAGTTGAAGAATATCCACTGAAGCCTCGTTAGCACAGCCTATCCCAGGGACGTCCATAGGATGTCATGTTTGAATTTCAATGACCAGACACTTTTTGGTAAGTTTTATAAGCAATGTAATAGGATTTGAAACCGGTTTTTTTGAAGCTTGTACCTTTTTTCCCCATCGTTTTTCATCCAGAATACATTCCTATCCAATCCACTACGTGCAATTACTAGCTAAATTGTGTTCGAATTTTGGGCGGCTGAACTGAGGTATTTTCCTAAAAGGTTTCCAACTCTCCCCCCACGCAAATTCAGGTTCATTTAATCTAAAGTTATACCTTCGTAATACCTAACCCATTAGCGGGATTAATTATATAAACATTACCCGAACGGTAGAGATATACGGTGTGAAAAAAGATAACAGGATAATCTCAATTATTATTAGTTGTTCTGTCTTACGACAGGTCCATTTCTTTTGTTAGATAACTTAGATCGCCAATGCACCTTGTGGCTCTACTTCCTTCTTCAGCTCTCCGAATTTTCTTCTTTCCTTCAAGTCGTCCTTCATAAGCTCCTCTTTCCCTCAACCTTTCCTTCTATGACATCATGCAGAAGACTGGTCCTCCTAAGGATGTGTCCGATCCAGTTGATTTAGTGTCAAACCAGTTCTTGAAAACAACAACAATAATAATAATAGTTACCACGTCAAATGTAACTCTACGTTCTCCAGAAAGAATATAATCTGTGGACACGGACTAAAGCCAGCGAGCAACACGTTGTTTGCAACTGTCTAATTTGTTGAAATTCTAACGATGATTTGTGACTGTGCGCGGCCAGCTCTTGTTTTCAGGAGGGGGGGGGGGGGGTGTTATTGAACGCGGTCGACATGGTAAAGATGAGGATAATATATTATACAGTCTGATTTTCATAGGAAGCCCGTTATTTGAAAACTGAAAACTTTGGTGGAGAAAGAAATTATAATTGCATCTACATTCTTAGCCCATTTAATCAATAACGCAGAGATAAATTACACAGTAAACCCCAAGGAAGCATTTTGGAAAGCTTTTTATAAAAAAAAAGACGAAATTTATAATAAATAAATCAAATAAAACATATTTCTAGAATGTCGACTTTAAACTACTATCAATGTTGGCTGATGAAAGTGGGCTTCTTATTAAAATGAGGGTTTAAAGTCACTACAGCACACATTGAGCCTCTATGAACCGGCGAACAACAGTTGGTCCACGGGACCCCTTGTCCCAAGAGTTCATAGCTTAGTTGTGCCACGATCACTGTCCAGGAGAACTATAAGTCTATAACATATAATAGACCTGCGGGTAGATATGAATTCAACCCCACTAATTTTTTTTGCCCTGGGTTAGGTCATCTTAGCTTAGGAAGGTTATATTAGCTTTGCATTTTGTTGGTCTTACTATAAATCACTTGCTATTTTCCGCTTAGCTTGTTAAAACATTTAAAACAATCCTAAATGGAGCGCCACAGCAGCCGTGGCCGAGTTAGTACATCAGTACGCCTTTTTTTACAATTCCCAAGAAGGGACTCGTGGCCCAACTGTAATGGGGGATTAACGATACACTTTTAAACGCAGGTAATGACAGGTATACTTGGCCCATCTGAAACACGCCCCTATGAGCACATGTTCTCACACTCTCCAAGGGCAATGATCGCTAATAACTGTTAGATATTTATAAATACGTATTTTGATTGCACGTCTTGGCAAAAGAAAGACGAACCGTTGCTTCTCCAGTACGACTGTTAATACGACTGTCCTCATGAAAGGCGGTGATTGGCTGATTTAGGATCTTTCCATCCTCTTGGGATGGACGGTTACACCTACGAACTACGACTGTTGTCTTACTACTGTGGATTCGCACGTAACGTGTTCTAAGGCATTCACACTAAATCAACACCGGCGCGACGTGAAATAGTTTCAGCTTTCTCTGTTCTGCGTGACAGCATCTATCTGTTTAGGAGACCCAATCGTTTATATATATATATATATGGTTTTGTAGGCGAATGCGCACTGATTGAGTCAGCTTTATATATATTTATTTATTTCAAATATGGGCGCCAGTTTGAAATGTTCAAGTTTTATTTTCAATTTTTTTATTAAATTATAATTTGTCTCGCTTTAGACTTAGGATATTGATTCTTTCATAGTAATTATTGTCATGAAATGAAGAATGCTATGAACTAAAATCAATTTTATATCTGTTGTATTAGTCTTCTGATTAAAATTTTAGTTGTCTGATTGATAAAATTCTACTATTTTTATATATTACTATTACTATTATTTATTTTATTTTTTCATGTTATTTTCTATATATTTTTTGTTATTCACATAGATACAAGACTTAGCTTTAAATTGGTATATGAATCATATCATTCATTTGATTGAAAATGTACTTACTTAGAATTTAAGTATCAAAAAATGTTAAAAATACAGAGCATAGAGAAAACGGGACATAAATTTACATAAATCACACAAAAGCAACCTACTTTCCATCTCTTTGTCAAAATCCTTCCACACACCCCCAATAATTTTCGCCTTCTTCATGGGTATTATTATATATATTTTTTTATTTCTTCCTTCCTCTCAAGTATCATCTGCTTTTTTTCTGCTCTTGTGTGCTTTGTTGCTCATCTTTATACGCCGTGTGACAAATACATTTATACCAGCTAATGAGTAGTTCCCAGGTGTGATATTTATTCTCTTCAGGAATTCGGCTTCTATTTTATTTCCACAATTGAAATGACAAACAGCACCCATTACTCCTAGTTTCAGTGTACCTAGTCCTACATTTGGTTTCTTTTGGACATCGACGCCAAATCATCTCATTGTATGACTCATTAAAATTCTGGGTCTTTCCATGTAAGCATTTAGAAAGCACATTATCTTGAGCATTTAATCTTTCATATTTATAGCTCGAACTACATCAAGAGGTGGACCTGCTCTATGTTTATAACTTTCTAAAATACCTTGATTAGCTTTAGCTCTTTGATAGGAACACCAACTATCATTTCATAGAGGCCACTTTTGGTGTAGCGACTGATCGTCTCTTGCATATAGATGAAAGAGTTTTGCCCAGATTATTTGGGTAGCTTATACCATAGATCCCCTTTTGATTCATCTTCTTTGATCTAATTTTAGATCCCATATTTATTTGAAAATCATAAACAATAAATTAAAAAAACTTTTTGTGTATATTTATGAAAGCAATAACCATAGTAAGAAACAAAATAAACTACAGACTGGTGGTGCACTCTAAAAAATATTGATGAAACTATTTTCTCTATGTAATGTTGCTACCTATTAGTATTGTATAAATTACTTCTTTAGATATGAGAAATGTTGATATCAGAATGTATCCTAGTGATTAAATTCAAATCTAATCTAAACTATAGTAAAAACTGTAAAGGTTTTTTTTAAACCACAAAAATGAAGTCCAGAGAATACGCTTATATGTAAAAAAAATAATTAAAATCTTTTAAATAATAATTACATTAAAGTAATACATATTTCTAAAATACATAAAACTAGTTTTAAGATAGGGTATTTTTTTTGTTGAAAAATATACATTTTTATGGTTTAATCGCAAGATGACCAAAAATAAAGTGGCCTCAGTTTTGGGAACAGTAAATATATGTTTGACCATAACACTCCCATTTATTTCCTTCAATTCACCTAAAGTTGACCAGGAACGATGCGCGCGCATTTGTGGACGCTACAGCGGAGTTGCGGTATGGATAGAATATAGAGATAGAAACTTCAACAATGGGTGTGTGTGAGGGTAGGAGGGGTCGGTGGGTAGGGAGAGGGGTGGTGGGTAAAGGGATGTGGTAGGAGAGGGGAAAATCAAGCGTACCATCTTGCGATAATATCACTATAGCTACAGTCCAATTTTTCTTAGGAAGGGGCATCATCTGAGTGTTTGCTTGCGTGGAGGGTGGAAAACCATTTAGGAAAAATCATCCTCAGTACACCCGACCGAGATTCGAACCTAGATTTCCCCGTCATCAGTTGTCTCGTCTACCGATGAAGTAGAAACTTAGACCATGTTCGATTATGAACTTTCGAGTTCCTAATGCCAAAGATTAAGTAAGGTCATTCATTAAAATAAACCCAGTCCTCTCTAAAATCTATATTTCTTATAAGAACATTAAACAAAAAGACCGGAACAATATTTTAATATAGTTTAAAATACTGTCCTATGTTTATTTCACTGATGGTAAAGTGAAAAAAAATCTCCATTTAAGGCAATGGGCTTCATTGTGACAAAAATTAAAGGGGAGTGGGACTTAGAATAAACAGGGGTATCATAAAATTATGTAATTATTTTTATCACAAGCATAGTATTCTTAAAACAACATACACTATATTAGTAGTATATTACATCTTTGATGTATTTTCTGAATTTAATATAATATTATAAACTATTCTCTATTCTTCAGTATTGGCTCAATGTACCACCAGAAAGCAGGGCTAGGCTTCGGTTGTTCAAGGTCACTCGATTGCTGCGAGAAATATCGAAGCCTCGAGGATGGTCCAAGCGCCTGCGTTTCAAAAAGTTCAAAACTAAAACTTAACTAGATTTTAAAACTACAAGGTGTGAAATATTTTAAATATACCTATTAGTATATGCAGAATTTAAATTTTCTTTGGGGTTTAGGGGCTCCAGCTAACCATGAAAAAAAAAAGTTTAGTTACTTCACTGATTCAAGATTTTGAAAAAGTTCATACTATTTTCATTTACTTATACATTATACTACTATAAAGCCAGATTGCTGACTCACTCACTGACATGAATGTTTACCCACTTCCAGATGAGCTAGAAACTTGAAATTTGGCAAACTTATAGAATATAGACTGTAACCGACGGGAAAATTCAAAAAAGTTAAAAAATTTAATTTTTGACCCCCGAAAAAAATTCAAAATGGAGGAGCAACTTTAAAGACGGTGCCATATATATAAAATACCGGTAACTTTAAGTTGTTACGTTCAAAACAACGCATTACATTAGTATTACATCTACTTGCAAAGAAAACTCACTGGGGGTTTGGGGCGGAGCCCCAACGAGCAAAGCGAGTTGGTATTCTAAAATCGTTTATAAAATTTAAAATTTCTAAAACTATATTAGGTTTAAATTAATGTGTTGATCAAAACAAGGACTACTCGTACTTGTGGACACGTGGAATACATGTCTAGGTAATTTAGTCCGGTTTTACAGTGACGGAGAGGTCAGATCCGAATCCCAGATCGGTGGTACTAAGGACGGCCTTTCCTTAAATAGTTTCTCACGTCTCTTCACGAAAATGCGGGTTTATTACCTTTAAATTCTACAATCCTCATCGCTACACCATTAGTGTGGTTAAGGTGGGAGTATAGGGAATGCGATATAAGGTCAGTGGTTTTGGCAATTTTTATATAAAAAAAAACTATTTTTTGGCAAAATAAAATATTGCCTCAGTACAAACATAGAGTTTAATTTTTTTCACATAGGGGATGATACCAACAGTTGCTAAATATTTGTCCTGGCCACTACAGCATTAAATAAGAAACTTTTTAAATAAAGAAGAAAAGTTGTCATTAAATTCCAGGACACCTTTGACAGATATTCAATAAATATTGAGTCACCCTCATAATTATAGACTGTTTCCAGCCTGTGGCCGGGTCAGTTTGGTAAAATGCCTCCATCTTCCTTTATCCTTCCACCATATTACTCCTTTATTTCTTAAATTCTTCTCCTATCACTTGCACACTTCCTGTTATCTGCTCCTCCCATCTCTTTTTGGTCTCTCTTGCGGTATTTTTCCTACATACTTAATTTCCATCACTTTCTTTGTCATCCTTTCCTCTCCATCCTCATTACATGCCTATACCATCTTACTCTTGCATCCTCTACTATTTCATGTACTTCTTTACCCCCACTCTTCCCGGATAACTTCATTCCTGATATTCTTGAAGCCACCATGTGAAGAAAATCAAACTCTTATTTTGTATTGAAGCAATATTTTATTTATTTTTACAAAAAAAAAGTTCTAATTACAAAAACTGCAAAAACACTGACCTTTTCTTGCGTTTCCTACATCCCTGCCTTAGATGCATATAGCCGGACGAGTTACAGCACGTATACTAGGGACAAACGGGTCGAAGAAGTTGGCACGCCTGACGGCCAGGGAAGTGAAAAGATAATAATCCAGGACTCATACCACCGCGGATGACAAATCGTGGCGAGTTAGAGCGTATAAACCCAGCTGAGCTCCAAGCTACACGGATTTACAATGGAACATAAACAAGGAATGTGTCGGCCCTGCCGAAACAAGGCAGCGGGGAACTACGAGTGCGTGTTTCTTCAGATAACCGCACCAATAACAACCACAAACTGGGTTCTCTCGTGAAGTTATGAACACAACTTTATGAAATAGCTCATCGACGGATCCAGGGTGGCCAACTCCTTAATTATACTTACTTAGCACCACGTATTACTAAACGTTCGGGTTATACGCTTAAGTACTAATTACGCTAATGGGTTAGGAATTGGTAAAGGTGAATATAGAGGTAGTGAACCCGCATTTGCGTGGAGGGTTGAGTGGAAAACCATTTAGGGAAAACCACCCTCCAGTTCCCCCGAGTGAGATTCGAACCTTGATCTCCCCGTACTCAGCAGTCTGGCTCAACACGAAACTAGCGCGTTAGATAACTACGCCACCGAGGTGGGTAACTCTTTAATTGACCGAGCACGTATGTCTGGATATTTGTCACGTGATATCTGTCAAATGCGTGGATCAATTTTTAACGAAATTAATTGGGACGTTCTTTGAACTTAGGCCGAACAACGTTTGTACATACATTTTCAATCTGGCTATCCGTTTCAAAATGGTGGCCGCTCAAAAGGTTTTTCGTTTAATATCCCATATCAACTGATTTTAATTTATAATTCTAGGCAATCGATCGAGTAGCTAGGGTGGTTTTTTTTTTGACATATATTGTGAGACTGACGTCTTAAGCAATGTGAACCACTTTTATTCACTATGAATATAATGTAATATTGATTGAGTATAGTATTAAGGCTATATTTATCCTAAGTGTACTCGAATTTGCGTGGAGAGAGTGGAAAACCATTTAGGAAAAAACCCTCAGTACACCCGATCGATATTATGTTTGGTCTATAATTTACAATAAACCTACATTTGAAATTAGGGCACCGAACTGCTTATGACAGGGAGATCGGGGCTCGAATCCTGATCGGGTGTATTGAAGATTGTTTTACTTAAATTGTTTTCTACTCTCTTTCCACGCAAATCCAGGTACACTTACTCCAATTTCAACATTCCTCAACCTAATTCATTAACGTAATTTAGTACATATGCGTATAAACTCAATAGGTTAAAACAAATATAAATTTTAATAAATATCAGTGTATTTAACTAAGGAAAAGTGATTGTGTTTTCCCCATACGTTTACGGCTCATGATTATTTGTTTATCCATCTAATTTCTCCAGAAGATGTCCTTTAGCGTCCATCAAAATATCAAAAAATTGCTCCTACAATCAACTTTTTTTTATGTGCATTGCTACGTTTATGTTTTTCTGTACAGTTATTAGAGTATATATACCCTAGTCAGTCTTTATTTTTCCAGGGAATTAGCGGGATGTTTCTTATTGAATGGGCACGAGTATTTTCAGTTTGATGTTACATCTACCACTTCTTGCGAAGAGGGCGCCTGATACTGCCTCTACTTATCGGTTGTATAAGATGAGCGGGCTTGCCTACACAAGAAGTGCCTGGGGACTACCATCCAGCATTGTGCACGGGAAAGAGGAAGGTTGAAAGGGGTCGGGAGGTGCGTGTGTGTGTTTTGAGGGGAGGGGAGAGAAAATTTCTTTTACTTAAGGTGAGTTTAACAGGGGTGACGATTTGCAATTTAAAGCAAATAACTCTTGAAATATTTTTTTATAAAATGTAATCTTAAATATACATAGTTCGACACAATGCTATGTACCTACTACTCTCTTTTATAGTTTATCTTTTTTTTTTGGGTTTCACGTCTTACTACCCATAAAGGATATTTACATATTTATCACTAATAGGAATGCGATAAATAAGGCGGAATTTGAAGAGAGTTAACCAGCATTTGCGTGAAGGAAGAATGGGAAAGGATTTACGAAGAAAAATAAAACCTGGCCCGGACTCGAAACCATCTATATCACCGTCATCAACCAATCAGACAAGACCAGTGAGGCCATAGTCTACGCTAAAAATATTATAAATATTAATAATATTAATAAAAATTGCATTCATAGCATACCTTAACTCTGATCAAGGCACTGTTTGTGCAACCAGCCTTTAGTTTTGAGTAAATATTTTGCAGCTTTTTAGCTAGAAACATTAATTTCTAGACCGGGCCAATTTGTTATATATTAGTATGAAAAACTTCTTTAGTAAATGAATAATTAATGATTTGAAATTATTTTAACTCTTTAACTCGAGGATCGTCATGGCCAAGAAAGCTTTCAAGAAGAAGAGGTTACTGCTGACCAGCAAGTTGAGTTTGGAACTGAGGAAGAAACTGATGAAATGCTACATTTGGAGTAACGTACTGTATGGAGCAGAAACTTGGACTCTTAGGAAGATGGAAAAGAAATACTTGGGGTGCTTTGAAATGTGGTGCTGGAGAAGACTTGAGAAGATCAGGTGGACAGACAGGGTGACAAATGAAGAAATCCTAAGTAGAGTGGGTGGGAAGAGAACAATTTTGGATGTGATTCTTCGGTGCAAAGAAAACTGGAGGGGACACATCTTTAGGAGGAAATATCTTCTGCACGACGTCATAGAAGGAAAATTTGAGGGAAAGAGGAGCTTAGGAAGAAGAAAGACTCAAATTTTGGATGACTTGAAGGAAAGAAAAAAATTCTGAGAGCTATCAGAGGAGGCAGAGGACAGGGTGCTTTGGTGGTCTAAGTTCATTTAAAAAAGGAATGGACCTTTCTTAAGACAGAACACCTTATAATAATAATAATAATATAATAATAATATAATAATAAATAATAATAATAAAGATGAGATTGACGACTTTGTCCACATGCCCACCAATGCGAGTATTAACGAATGATAGCATTGAATAGCAATAAACGTATTTTAGAATTTAGCGATGCCCCCTATACCCCCCACAGCATTATATTATCCGTTTTGATTAAACAAATGGACTGGTTACGCTAAATAAATAAAGACGTATAGTTAGAATTTTATAGTAAACGCACCTACATTTGAGTGAAAGGAAAGTGGTAAACTATTAAAAGAAAATTCCCTCAGTTCACCCACCGGTGATTCGAGCAGTGATATCCCCACCACTGGTAAACCAGAGTTATAGAGCTTGACATTTTAGAGCCGATGATATGAAGGTCATCTGAATGACAACGGTCCCCACCCTGATTTAAATGATCATTCAGAGGGGAACTGCTATCATTTGAATGATCTATAAAGTCTCGGCACTCAGACCACGTGTCCAGGAGGTTCGAACGAAGGTCGAAAAGGGGTTTGGTTAATGACATTGCCCACTTGGAGATTTCGAAGCTATTTTGAGAAGAAGGTCGCATCTTAACTTGACGCACCTAAGCAGTCTAAGCAGCACTATAACACACTTAGAAACCAATCCAGGAAATATAAATAAAGGGTAGAAAATTGACAGTTCACCCCGCGAGTCCTGATAACCCTTCCCCTCTTCCTCTGACGAGTTTACACAGTCACTTTAGTACTTGCTCCTTGAAAACATTGATTTGCTTTTTGAAATTACCTTTTTATTGTTTCCTATTCTCGGTATATATAATATGCTACCACGGACTTTTTTAATCCACATCCTGGCAGGGAGACTCCTAGAGGACATTTTCGTGGCTAAACCAAATAGCCTAAGTTGTAGATAATTTATATAAAAAAATACGTCTATAAAAATTATATTTCAAGATAACAATAATAATTGTGTGACACTGTAGATATATTTTTAGAATTATTTAAGAAGTTTTTGTTTTTGTTTCAACGTTGTATCTTTAAATCTCGCTGAAATAAAACGTAAATTCACTAACATGGGAAATCCTGTCTTGATTTGTAGTGACGTCACAGGTAGGAAACGCCCTTTAGTATTTATATTGAACCTTTCTGGGTTTATTTTTGACAAATTGTGTAGAGCAACAATGGATTATTTACGCTGCCCATATGGTTGGTACCCCTGAATATCAAGCTGCAAGGCAAATAGCTGGAACATATTCTTGAGTAACGATCGTACATTCCACATTGTTCCCTCTCAACTGTAATAGAAGGGAATACATTAAACCAGACGTGCACACAAACTGTGCATTAATGTAATCTTATGTATACAAGCAAAATATTGTTTTAGGAAGTACATCGGTGTTAGTTTCGTAAATTATTACTTGTGTATTGTCTCGACGCCTTTTTTTAGGTGGGTTGGAAGGGGATACGAGAAAAATCCAGTGTTTTTTTTGCTGTTTTCATTCAAAAAATTTTTTTCAGTCAAAATATTCAAAACAAACAAAGAGTTTAGAAATAAAAACGACAAAGACACTGACTTTTTCTTGATACCCCTTTCATCCCACCTTAAAGGCTACAGTTATAGTATGATTTTGGTAGGAAGAACCTGACAGTTACTGAAGTTACTAAAACAATATTAATATATTCATAAATCCAGTCATGTTATCTACAACTGTCACTATTAATAGATAATATTATCAATACC
This sequence comes from Timema podura, assembly GCA_033556935.1. NCBI lineage: Eukaryota > Metazoa > Arthropoda > Insecta > Phasmatodea > Timematidae > Timema > Timema podura. Next base: position 15,067,055 of record JAVRXN010000007.1, on the reverse strand, counting down.
TATAAAATAACAACAATAATATAGTAAAATGTTATCATTGTTGGCCGCAAAGAAATGTGTTTGAATTTTATACACTCTTTTTCAAATCAAAATTAGGGTATGGTAGGGGATTTGTTTTACAATACACTATATTTAAATTCACGGTGCATGTGATTGGCATTCATAAATACTCATTAATTAGATAAAATATGTTGAAAATGGAAGAAGAGAGGATTTAATAAGAAGAGAACAGCAGAGAGATTTGTTCTATAGGTGTGTAAAGGAAGTCCCCTTGAAGTGTAAGGAAGTGTTTTACAGGGCGTACTTTGTATCCATTGTCACATACGAGGCAGAAACATGGACATTGAATGAAAGAGAAACTAGGAAAGTGGAGGCCATGGGAATGAAGTTTGTGAGGAGCATGTTAGTTGTCACGAGGAGAAACAAGATTAGGAATGAAGTTATCAGGGGAAGAGTTGGGGTACATGAGATAGTAGAGGAAGCAAGAGTGAGATGGTATGGACATGTAATGAGGATGGGAAAGGAGAGGATGCCGAAGAAAATGTTGGAAATGAAGTATGTGGGAAAAATACCGCAAGGGAAGCCAAGAAAGAGATGGGAGGAGCAGATAACAGAAAGTGTTCAAGTTAGAGGAGAAGAATGGAAGAAATTAAAGGAGGGAGAGTGGTGAAAGAATAGAGGAAGATGGAGGCATTTTACTAAACTAACCCGGCCATAGGCTGGAAATGGTTGGTGTTGTTGATGATAATGATGATATTGAATATTGATACCTGGACAAGGGAACCGGTACCTGGAATTTGAGGGAAGTATCATATCTTTTCAACACAAGCCTATATTTAAATGATGATTTGGTTTGCTTGTTACCACCATTTTTTTTAGAACCGTGTCTTACTAACTGTTCGGGTTATACGTTTATGTATTAATTACGCTAATGGGTTTTAGGGATTAGAAAGGTTATAGTTAGAGGAAGTGTCCTCGAATTTGCGTGGAGGAAGGGTGGAAAACCACGTTGGAAAATTACCCTCAGTCATTATACCTGAATGAGATTCGAACCTCGATCTCCCCATCATCAGCAGTCTGGTTTATTAGTAAAGTATCAGAATGCGGCCATTGAATCGGGTTATTATCACGTTAAAATAAAGTTTAAATACTTATTAGCTGTTGGATAAGATTTTATTAAGAGAATTAATTTTTTTGTTAATATTAATAAAAGTTTTCCTTTATGTGAATTAAATTAAATGATTAAAAAAGGATTAACTCAGTATACTCGTATTATGGTTTCTATTAATTTGACTACTAATTCAACTTTTTCAAGACGTAAAAAATAAATGGAATATCATATCTTAACATCGAATGAATGGTACGGTAACATTGAATATAACAGGAGAAAAAATTACAGTCTGAAGATAATTTAGAGTTATATGACATTTTTAGTGTTTGTCTAGTTCCGAAAGGCTTCTTTAGACAAATATTCTTACTCTCTGTCACCACAGATTTTCTTTTGAAGAGATTTTTTATTTTGTTCACATTTATTCGGGGATCCAACGGATTTTTTCTGAAGATCTGGTTTATTCAGATCGTCCCATGAGACTGGGAAAGGATATTCAGGATGACACTCAGCTCCGGTGTAGTACAGCCCATTGAAGATCCTGGCCCCCTCCCCTGCATCCAGTTTACTTATCATCCTCATTTCTTTAGCGCTAAGGTTGAAGTCGACGTGGTTAAAGTTTTCGATCAGCTGAGCGCATGAAACGGCGCCAGGGATGACGGGAACGCATTGCTGAGACCAGAATCTCAACAGGATTTGCGCTTGACATTTACGATGGCGTTTTGCGATTCTTCTGATGACTGGATCGCACAGGACCTCCGGAAAAGACTTGTGGCTGTACCCGAAGCAGTTCTCGAAATAAGTTTTAGACAGCGGCGATCCCAGGGAGGCGTACGCGGTTATCGGGACGCACTTTTTAAAACAGAAATCTACCAGTTTTTTTTGTTGGAGATAAGCGTGAAGCTCGATTTGGTTGGTGGAAATAGGGATTTCCGATACATCTAGTAAGCACTGCACCTGCCTCTCGTTGAAGTTAGATACGCCGATAGATCTTATACAACCTCTTTCGACTTGTTCTTCGAGAGCTTGCCAAATAGCCACGATATCCGTGTCCATATCCAAAACTTGATTCCCTCTCTCGTCCGTAGCTACTCGTCCGAACCCACTTCTGTTGGGTTCAAAGCCGAAAGGGATGTGGATGAGGTAGAGGTCGAGGTAATCCAGTTTCAGGCGTTCCAGAGAAGCCTCTACGTAATCTTTGACGTCAATGGCCCTGTTGCCAACGGGTGGAAGTTTGCTCGAGATGAAGAGCTGCTCCCGTGAGACGATACGGCATTCAATCGCCCTTTCCAGAGCCTTACCGATGGCCTCCTCGTTCATGTAGACGAAAGACGTGTCGATGTGGCGATAACCGATTTCCAAGGCCATCTGTACGTAGTCCCTGATTTTACTAGGAGGCTGAAGGAATGTTCCCAAGCCCATAATGGGCATGTTATAACCGGAAGGGAGTTTTATATAGGATAATTTATCGGGTCCCTTATTAATGATTTTCTTTCTGAACCATTGTTTCACAGTGGAGTATCTTCTTGATAATGAAGCGTTTGCAACCATTCTCACTGACATTTTAATAGAAAAAAAAAGTATGTCTAAAACAATAAAAATTAATAGTTTGTAACAAGATAAGTGATGCTCATGGGCTCATTATTAACCAAAATTAGTTATGTTATCGGTAAAATATATACCAGAATAATATTTTCATAAGAAAAACAAACTATAAACTATCTTCTGACCTTTATATTCATGGCAGAAATTTGAGGGTTATGTTGAACACGTGTAAGAATTTAGACCAAAGAGAATGAATGAATAGAATGAACAACACTAAAAAGATCAGTGTTGATATAGCTAGGTCATTTCCTACAAACTACCATCGAGGTATAAATAAAATTAAATTTGCTTGTACCCGCCTCGGTGGCGCTGCTTTCGCGGTAGACTAGACTGCCGATGGTTGAGGTTCGAATCTCGGTCGGGTGTATTGTGGGTGGTTTTTCCAAAATGGTTTTACACTCTCCTTCCAGGTATAGGTGGGTACACTTCCTATAAATATAAAATTCCTAATACCTAAAACCATTAGCGTAATTAGTATGCTACATATGCCTATAACCTGAACGGGTAGTAAGACGCGTGTTAAAAAAATACTTATGTCGACCTAATGTACACTAAAGTTAAAACATAAAAGTCTTTTTTCTTCTAAAACTAATCATTTTATTAAATTTAAGGTGTAATTTCCTCAAGTAAACAATACCTTTTCCCGAGTATTATACCATGATATTCATTAGGAGTGCACGCAAGTTTGTATATATATATGTGTGTGTGTGTATGTGTGTGTGTGTGTGTGTGTGTGTGTGTGTGTGTGTGGGATATTAGTACATTATGTTTATAATATTTTTTATTTTTTATCCTGATATATATATTGTCGTTGTGTAATGTAGTAAACCCTTAGTGCAAGCAACTCTAGAAGCTATTGTTCAAATAAGAGCATCAATGATCATTTGATATATTATTGGGTAACCTGGTGGTCTGGGGGTAAGGTGTCAGACTTCTGTGCTGGGGGTCCGGGGTTCAATCCTCGGTCCCGACACAGATTTATCTGATTGCCCAAACCCTTCCTTTACCTCTGACAAGACGTGTATTAATCACAACTTGTGAATGTGAGGAATGCCAGGCCTACCACCGTGGTTTGGATCCCACGTTAAACTGTAGGTCCTCCATTTCATCTCACAATCACCCTACCATTACACATTAGCGTAAGTGCGTACAACCCGAACGGGTAGTAAGACGCGGTGCTAATGTTAATAATAATAATGATATATCATTGTATTTTATTTAGGTCCAATATGAAGAAGTTACTTTATAGTAACTGATACAAGGCTTTATTTTACATGAAATACTACTATACATAATTTTACACTTTACACATATGAAATATATTAACACGAACTTAAGTGTCAAAGATTTATTTCTGAAATATCTTAAGATACTGTATATACATGTTTGGATATATTAAAATTAATTTTATAAAATATCTTACGTTAGTTTTATATTTTTGTTATTTTCAAGGATTCTCCCAAATTATACATCTTGTTTATATTTTTTTTTGGTCAAAGACATAGCCATCTAGATACAAATATTTAATAGATTAATTACTATAAAACTTTCATGTATTCTTTTTTGTCACTAAAAAAAATCAACGGAGAGCTTAGTACATATGTGTTCTTTACAAGCTTTATGGAACATGGCTACTGAATGAATTAATGTATGGTCAAGACGTTTACGCGTGGGTTCCTTTGAATTTTAAATTTGGAAATATACATATAGAAAAGGGAGTCACGCGATTTATCATCTTTTGATAAACTTAGGTGAAAAACTTGAGAAACAAATGCAATCTTGGCTTACCAACCAAATTCTGAAAATTGAAAAATGACACCTGGACACGGGAATCGAACCCGGGACTTTTGGCTTAGTATGCCAAACCAAAAATATGACGCAACAAGTTATTAAAAAATGACCGTCTCATAAAATTTCCTTGTGGTAAACTCTACTTGTTTGGGGTTAATCTTATTAATATCTCAAAAAAGAATTAGGTTACTATATTTATTATAAGGCTTTATTATAACCAGAAGATAATAGTTTAACATTTTACAAACTGCTGTTTAGTGATTATGAAAAAATGTGATATTTTCTAAAATTATATATATTACATAATATCTATATATTATTATAAATTACTCGCTTCAGTGGCCGATTGGTCTAAGGCATTACTATCGTGTTAGACTGGCTTTCTGATAACACGAAGGTCGGGTTTTGACTCCCAGTCGGGTCTACTGAGGGTGATTTTTACTTAATAGTTTCCTCACTCACCTTCCACGAAAATGTGGGTATACTACCTCCAACATAATCGGCCCCGTGGTGTAATGGTCAATGCACCTGGCTACAAGTCGAGGGGTTCCGGGATCGATTTCGGCTGGTGCCTTGGGTATTTTTCCAGAAAAGGTAACTACCCTAATGGTCATCAGGGTTTAGTAAGCTAGGTTTAAGTTAGGTTTAAGTGTTTCCACTGGTTCCACACCCTCATACTAACTATCACCATCACCTCATCTCATCGGGACATGGACAGAGCTTCCACGGAAAGGATGTACGATTAGTACATTCGGGCATATCCTGGGCAATGATACATTAGTACTGGCTAGTCTTTCCACAAACTGGGCTAAGAATGATGTAGCCCAGACGCTCAATATTATATTACCTCTAAAATGCTTCCTTTCTAATCCCTACCCCATTAGATTAGTTAACATATATAGGTATAACCTGAACAGGTAGTAAGACTCGGGGAAAAAAAATAATGAAAAGCATAATTTTTTTTTCAAAACGTTTATTTAAAAAAAAATGCATATCTAAATTTATAAACACATGATTGTCTCATTTTAGAGCACTTCCAAGACATATGTTAATGTAGTTACAAGGAGTAATCCTACGATTGCGTGGGATATAAAAGCGCCGTGTAAACTAGAGGCGGCGGCATGGGCGCCTGTACGGCGTCTGTACGCCCGTGCCGTCGACTCTTCGAGAGAATGCACCTGTCTGGGGGTAAGAGATAGAATCTGCTGCATGCTCATCATCTCTATGGTCTGTAACAAGGAATAGAACTGGAGTAAGGTACAACTTTCATAGGAAATAGAAAAGTTAAAAGATCTACTTTCAATTAGTCTCATATTAAGACAGGTTTTTTAAAATCACAGGTTATACGCATATATGATCTTTAATCTAATGGTGTAGGGATTAGGAAGTGAGCGCTTTAGAGGTACTCTACCCGCATTTGCGTGGAAAGAGAGTGGAAAACTATGTAAGAAAAATCACCCTCAGTAGACCCAACCGGGACTTAAACCCTAATCTACCCGTTATCAGCAGGCTAGTACAACAACCAGAGTGACGCCTTAGACCATTCAGCCACTGACGTAGGTATCAAGTCATGCTATCTGCAGTTGTTAGTTTAGATATGCATATTATAAATATCTACAAAATAATACTAGTAAAATATTAAAATGTCATCAATTTTGGCCGCAAACAAATATATTTGTATTTTATAAAAAGCCCTTGCTATGAAAATCGGTTTATAGCTGTGTGCTATGCTACTGGTCCAATACCTTAGCTCAGTCGGTATGCTGAGTTAAGAGTCCCGGATTCGGTTCCCGGCATGATCGAAAATTTATCGTTGTTGAAATATGGGTTTACCCTTTCACATTGATAAATTAACGGCTGGGGACTGGATGTTGTTCCTGTCCTAGTCTTAAGTTAGATTATAAGGCAAATGAAGCTACGATAGGCCTAGCCAGTCGGTAGTGGAAAATATATGTCTTGAATAAAATACTTACCCAGACCACAGGCTGGAAACAGACTGTGTGCTATGGTGGTATTATGATCGGTCACCTATTCATAGAAGATGGGAGCTCATACATTTAAATATCACGAGACAGATATACTAATCTACAACTGACAATAAATAAAATATACAATTAACTATTTCGAAAAAAACTATCAGATAGATTTATAATCATGACTATATTGTGTCATCGAACTACTTTTCTTCTAGCTTGCTTAATTCGACGAAAGTAGTAATTCAGGAAAATGAATAATGTAGCCATGTGTGCTAGTCATAAATAATTAAACTCTGTTCTACTGTGTTATTTGTATTCAGCAAACAAAATAGAACTAAAATTATGTTTTATCTTTTAATCAACAGCTAAAGTTTTCTTTTTAAAAAATAATTACAAACTTATAAAAGAAGATACATAAATTAGCTAACCAGAATTGACCAAAAACAGATTATTTCTCAACATCCAATAATACTCAATACGCCGTTTGATGAATACAATCTTTATTATTTAATCTCAAAGAGCAATACATTAAAACGTCAAAACACTTTTTTTTTACACTTAAAGGGGTGTTTGGACACACCCGGCAGACCTCGTACGCTCGCCAATGGAAACTACTGTATTGACCGGCCCCGTGATATAGTGGTCAGTACATCTGGCTATGAGCCTAGAGGTACCGGGCTTGATTCCCGGCTGGTACCTTGGGTATTCTTTCCGAAACTGGAACTACTCCAACGGTCACCAGGGTTTATTTAGTTAGTTTTAAATGTTTTCATTGGTTCCACACCCTCATACTCACTATCCCCATCACCTCATCTCATCGGTACATAGAAAGAGCCTCCACGGAAAGGATGTACGATTACATTCGGGCATCCCCTGTGCAACAACTGTACATTAGTACTGGCAAATCTTTACACTATCGAGCTACAATTTTTTTTATTATTGTATGGCATATAACCTGGTGGTACATACAATCCAGTTCAGTCCCCTGTAAGTAGACTATTAGTCACTCTGGTGGCACAGAACGTTGTCCAGGATACACCACAGGAGGTTGTCTACACGTCGTACCCACAATGAGATGATGTGATGATAGTGAATATGGAGGTGTGGAGCCAGTTGGAGTCTTAAACCTAACTTAAGCCTAATTTACCAACCCCTGGTAAACGTTGTAATAATTCCTCTTAAGAGAATAACACTCAAGCTATCAGCCAGGAATCGAACCGGGACCCCTAGGTTCGTACATATCCAGGTGCACTGACCACTACACCACGGGGCTGGATCTACAAATGATGTAACCCAGACGCTCATTATTATTATTATTGAAAAATGTCGTACCTTAGGTTTGATACCCGACATGCACATCGGTTTGATCGTGCGCAGATCTTCCTCGCTCATGGAGGCGAGTAGACCCCCCAAGAGGGTCGTCTCGTTCCCAGTCCATGTCCCTGGGGAACCCATGTTCCCACTAGAAAGTGCCTTCCCTAGAAGCACCTGCGGACGGCGGAAAATTGGTTAGTCAGTGTTGTGATTATATCTCAACATAATTTGTTGGATTCACTTGATCTTTTTTTTTATTTTGTTCTTTAAAATATTATCTGAGCTTTGAATCACACTTTTCGTGAAATATTTCCAATCCATCGTAGCTACCATGTGAATCCTGATAAACTTTCACACCAGTAATATTCGAAGGAACAAAATATTTATGATATTGGTGATCGATCAACTTTCTAGGGCGGCAATGTAGAGAACGGGAGAAAAAGTTGGTGTTTTATGGCAACATTTTTTGGACAAAATAAAAAAAATATCACTCCAGTACAACCATAGAGTTTAGTTTTCTTCACATGGTGATATCATCAACAGTGGTTGAATATCTGTCATTATCATGGCGGCATTAAGTGAAAAACTTTTTTAATGAAGAGGAAAAAGTTGTCATTAAATTCCAGGACGACCTTGAAAGATATTCAACAAATGTGATATACCATGTGAATAAAAGTTGTATTCCATGTTTTGCACTGAAGCAATATTTGATTTAGTTTGACCAAACAAAGTTTTGATATGAAACTTCAAGAACACTTAATTTTCTCGCGTTAGCTAATTCCTCAACTTAAGACTTACAAGACACTTAGGTTTAGGTATATTGTTTGGTACCCACCAAGATTTATAAGGCATCTCCACAATAATAATAGCCAGTTACTCTGTAAAACCCGAAAAAATCTCGAAACCCATAGATTAAGAAGCTGACATTTTTCAGAAAGTTAGCCCTTAACCCAAAAGGATGCAGGAAACATGATGGCCAAAAATTTCCATGGGGGGGGGGGGATGGAGGGAAGATCCTAGAATATTTATCTATTTGTCAATAATAAATGTTGTGACAACAAGCTCGAAAGTAATATTTTGAATTCAAACGTCCTTCAAAAATAGTTTTGGCAATAGCGTGTTTATTTTATAATGATTCGGTTGAGTTTACAAGCCTGTGCAATAGGAAGGGGGTGAGGTAGAGGGGAATGTTATGAGTGTGTAAGTTTTTCAACTAGCCTCCTTCTGTTGCGGGCTACAGGCTCCCAAATTATCGAAGAACTTCTCTTTCTTGAACACAGCGTTTGGGATGCGCCTCAGCTGATGGACGGAAAACCCACACACCAGCCCATTGATTCTGTGAAATAACAATTATTATAGTCACCATATCGAGACAATCGATTTAATTTAGACATCCAACAAAATATTTCATACAAAGCGTTTCCTCAGTTTATATTTAATTGGGCCATTTTTAATTTTATTTGAGGTATTTAAGGTGCACTTTCTAAACCGACTAATTTATCAGCAAACGAGAATTTCTATGAGCAAGAGCGAAAGGACCTCATCAATTTTGCCGAGAAAGTATTTCACATACCTTCCAAGGTTTTTTACATGTCCACAATCGACATGGGACCGACGGCTTTACTTCCCCTCCAAGGAAGTTGTGTACGGTTTTATCGCTCAAGAAAAATCCGTCAGCCCCTGATGGTTTATACCACGATCATTGCGTCCTGAGGCAAGTACTTTACTCCAAGACCCCCTCGAGGTCGACACTTTGGTCCGATATTTTAGCTGACTTAGAATAAATTATGGACCTCACACACCTGGTCCCTTAATTCTGATAAACCGCACCAGTGGGAACTGACTCTAAGTCAATATAATTCAGTCTGGTTTGTTGGTATCAGGGAGTTCAGAGTTAGAATCACCCTGGCACATGTCAAAAGGCAATTTGATCGGAAAACTTTCATCCAAACTAAAGAATAAAGGGATACCTCCAAGCAGGCCCTTCAGTACCCATATAAATTCTTAAGAGGAGCTGGTGGTATCCAAGGGGCCACAATTCCTAGATCGTAAGCGTAAGACTAAAAAAGTCAAAATATACCTGACAACCTGTTCATCGTCGTTAAATACATTCGGGTGTGTTTTGACGAGGGCGTGCGTTAGAATACCCATCTGGCGACGACTGAAACCTTCCATGTCCCCCAGAAAATCCACAATCTCCCAGTCGGCAAGGTTCAGTAGGGACAGATCACTGTCAGGGATGTGCATCAGGAGTTCTCCATACTCTTCAAGCTCCTCCACCTGAAACAAACAGACCTCCTTTACTCTCACACTGAACATAATACATTTAGAGCGCTATGTGAATATCTGCAATAGTATCAGGATTATTATTATTAGGTGTTCTGTTTTCCGACCAACCCATTCCTTTTGTCAGTGAACTTAGACTTGCCAATGCACCCTGTCCTCTGCCTCCTCCTTCATCTCCCAGAGAATTTTCTTCTTTCCTTCAAGTCATATATTTGATTCCCCTTCTTCCTAAGCTCCTTTCTCCCTCAACATTTCCTTTTTTACGTAATGCAGAAGACAGTTCCTCCTAAGGATGTGTCCGATTCAGTTTGCTTTGCACCGAAGAATCACATCCTAAATGGATCTCATCTCCACCCATCTCTTGAGACTTCTTCATCTGTCCCCTGTCTGTCCACCTGATCTTCTCAAGTCCTCTCCAGCACACATTTCAAAGCAATCCAAGTGTCCAATATAAGAATAGCGGTTGAAAATAGAATTTAAGGGTGGATTGGGGATAAAACAGCGGATGGTGCTGCAAACAGTCCCAAATTAAATTCTATTATTATTTTTTATAAAAAGAATTTAAAAGAATAATACAAAAAAATAGTAGGAAATAAAAAAAAAGGTGCCTATTTTGTCTAGAAATGTTGTGCGCGAACTTGCCGTGGAGTAGATATTAAGCAAAATAAGTAGACTACAACAGATTTACGTTATTTAGACGGGATTGGTTTCATTGTTATTAATTATTAATTACATTACATTAATATTAATATGTCATATTTTAACTGGTGTAATGGCTATGACTGTTATTACATTATACGTGGATGCGGATACAAGACGAAGCTCGTGGATATGGATTAAGACCTTGCGGATGTGAAATCAGATGCGGATGTATAAAGTGTTATATATATATATATATATATATTAGAACGTAGCCTAACGGATTATACGCTTATGTAATAATTACGATAATGGGTTAGGATGATGGGGTTTAATTTTAGAGGACTGTGTACCCGCATTTGCGCGGATGGGAAGGTTAAAGAACTAGTTTGGAAAAAAACTTCAGTACATCCGACCGGGATTTGAACCCAATCTTTCTGTTATCAGCTGTCTAGTCTATTTAAAGATTGACGCCTTATACCATTCGGCCACTGGAGCGTATGGAAATAATTTATATATATATACAACGTGGGTACCTTAAGCTCGGAGGGATTCCTGCCATCTTTAAACACCTCCCAAACGGCAATCTTGGTGGCCTCACTCAGTTCCATCCTGTTGACGGCCCACAGAAAGCTGACCAGGGTCTCTCTGGGGATCTTCTCAATCTCCTTCACCGACCCGTTGAGTAGTAGCATCGTCACGTCATTCACTCGCAGGCTGATAGGAGCGCTCCAATCGTCACAGTCAGAATCACCGTCTGTTGCACCAGAGCATGACACTTCTCTGGGTTCTGTGACACGATACTATCGATATCGTTAGAAACAAAACCAATGTGGAGACAATAGAAGGTAGCGCCAGATGGAGAAAGGCATCTGATTGGTGGAGCTTGTGACGTCATTCAGTACACAAGCATAAGCGTTACAGACACAAAGCTAGATAGAAGTCAAACTGAGTTGTTCAAAATTAAGTCACATTTTGGAACTTTAAATAACAAGTAAAGTTTTAAAATCAACACCAATATAAACTAATATCATCAGTCTACTTATTTAAAAAAATGTTTGGCAGTCTTCTTATTTAAAAAAACATGCTGTGTATTGAGTGACGTAAGCAATTACATCAAATTCCTCCAAGTGGCGATGACTTTATATTATGATTACCAGCAATTTTTGTTTTATTTGGATATATATATATATATCCAAATAAAACAAATAAACATATAAGGTCTAAGTTGTCACTCTTACAATATACAGTAATTCCGATAAAGGTAGCTTGATGTATTAATCCCTATCGGGTGTACTAAGGGAGATTTTTCCAAATGGTTTTCCGCTTTCCCTGGATGAAAATTAAAGTTCATTTCTTCTAAATTCAACCTTAGTCCAATAGTGTTAATAATGTGTGGAATACGCGAACGGGTAGTAAGTAACACATGGTGCACGATACATAAATTGATAGTTACCTTTGCTGGAGAGAGTGTAGCAGGAAGAAATGGCACCATCCTGGCCACAGGTGAGGTTCTCACATATCAGGTCCAGACAGGAGTTGAACTGGCTGTCCTCTAGTTCAAGCTGTTGGGTCAGATTGAACGTCATATTCACCTGGAGGAGACTTAACGTCCTAGCGGTTCGGATGATACTCAGAAAAACTAAAAATAGGACTAGTAATCTTGCGTACTTTTTTTCAGTCATCAGTTTTACACTGGATTCACAAGAAATCTTTCGACTTTGAACTAAGTTTGATTATTTATTATATAATCGATTATTTACTTTATTACTTTATATAAAATGTTACTTTCCAGTTAATGACGTTAGATGTAATGTAATTATGTTTTTTATTGGAAAGTAGTGTCATTAAAGTAAACATAGAGGTTATGTTTAATCGTTTATAAATGGCTGCTTTTGTTTATTTATAAAGATTAAATTATAGAATAAACTTTTTTTTAATAATTACCAACATCTCAATATTTGAAGAAATATCTCTTTAAAGTGCTCTCCTCATTACTAAACAATCTTAATTATTTCCGCTTAGTTCCAGAGTAAGTGTTTTACATTAATTTATAATGATACACACTCAATTCTAATATTATTATACGTTTTATTTTCTTGCGAATGGAAGTTTGGAGAACCTATTAGAAAAATAAATATATTATTTGCGGTAAACTTTAATAACATTTTACTATATCAATAGTATTATTTTATAGGTTATATTATCTATCAAACGTGAAAGCTGTAAATCACATGATTTGACGTACAGGCTCATAAAATTATTTTCTTAACTTTTTAACTGTCAAAAAGGTTTTATAAATCAGAATTGCACTGTACGTTATAGTTTGTTGCTGTAAATTTACTTTTTAAAATATGTATTATATGCAAGAGAAACCAAATAACAGACACTAATAAAAATTCACACTCAATTTTTTTTATGATAATAAATTTATTCAATATTAATAAGTCTTTAATCTATATTTCTATATTTGACATTAATAAATATTTACTTATACATTTTTTCAAAATCATTAAAAGAGAATTATATTAACTCCAACACAAAATTCATTAAAATATATACAAGCAATTAAGACAAAAAACTTATTAGCATAAAAATGTTTGATAACATTAAATTAAATCTAAGACCCTTCTAAAAATGTGTCAGGTTGGAGTATATTCTGAACTGGAGATTTTGGAGGCCATAATAAAAATTTAATATTGACAGTTTAAGGTCAAAATTCAAAACATATAGAGCTCAATATATCAAGCCTATTGGAATAGCGGTAAGAATAGGATTGAATACTTTTATCCAATTTGCCCAAGGTAGCTCTAATATTTCTAACAGTTGAAATATTACTAAAAAATTTTTGAGATTCGGCTGTCAGTTATACAATTACGCCGTTTCTCATCACTTGTCAAATTTATAAAACATTTGTCAGGTAAATTAATAAGAACATAATTTTTCAACGTAGAAATGTGTCAACCCTAACCATGAACGGACTATATCTGTCATAGAGACTAACCAAGACAAGAGGAAGGAGCATCGTAGGGTCAAGAACCGGATTCGATTGAGCTGCCACCACTCATGAGCATAATGCCTGTCCGTCTTCTGTACATATTCATCGCGGGTACACTTAACTCTTCCAGTTGATTCTGAGTTAGAGCCATCAGCTGATTCCTGTTCATCTGCTTCACAGCCTGTAATAAACATACCGGACAATCAGAAATAAAGTTACCACGTGGACGAAAGTGCTACAGAAGTCACTAGATCTACTTTAATGTTGGTGACCTGGCGGTCTATGGGTAAGGTGTCAGACTTCTGTTGCTGGGTGTCCGCGGTTCAATCCTCGGTCCCGGCACAGATTTATCTGTTTGCCAAACCCTTCCTTCACTTCTGACAAGACGTGTATTAATCACAACTTGTGAATGTGTGGAATACCAGGCCTCCACCGTGGTTCGGATTCCACGTTAAACTGTAGGTCCTCCATTTCATCTCACAATCACCCTACCATTACACATTAGCGTAAGTGCGTATAACCCGAACGGCTAGTAAGATGTGGTGCAAATAATAAGTTTCTGTGGCTGAATAATCTAAGGCAATATTCTGGACTGCCAATGACGGAGAGATAGGGGTTGTAATCCCAGTCGGGTGTATTGAGGATTGATTTTTATAAATGTTTTCCCACTCTCCTTCCTGGAAAATGCGGTTGTATTTCCTATAAACTCTACCTTCCACGTACCTTTCTCACGAGTGTAGATATCCCGGACGTGGATAGTGAGACGCGGTGCATACACAAGATAACTTATTTCTTACCTATATTTATCTATTTAATTAATAAGTAGATCACCCGGTGCGGTGGCCACATTGTTTAATGCGCTACTCTCGCAGTAAACTAGACTGCCGATGACGGGGAGATCAAGTTTCGAGTCTCGGTCGGGTGTACTAAGGGTTGTTTTTCCAAAAACTATTTTTCCACTCTACCTCCACGCGAATGTGGGTACATATCTTCTAAATGTAGCCTTCTTAATCCCTAAAGCCACTAGCGTAATTACTACATAAGCGTATAACACGAACGGGTAGTAAGACACTGTGCTAACTATAAATGTAGATTAGACACAAAGGTTATTAATAGCTTAATCTATGAGCAGAAGATGAGTAGGATATCTTTAGAGGAAATACACACACATTAGCGGGAGAGAAGATGTGAGACCACAGAGAAAATATCAGTTATAAACCGTCTCTAATACACCCGGTTGAAATTTGAGCTCAAACCTCCACGTCAGTGGGAAATAATTGCAATGTGAATCTAACGCTTTAGACCACTTGATCTCTCATCCCGTTTTACAGCACCCCTTCCTCTCCTCAACCCTCTCTCCCATGAATCCTCTGAGGAAAAGAGAGTAAAGTGCCTTCGCCGCCGCCGCAGAACTGATCGTGTTACTCTGGTCTATGTAACGGTAGCCCTTGAAGTGAGTACCTCTGGGGCGAACCCCGCCACTGCGATGGGTCTGATGGAGCTCAGCTCCTCGGGGCTCAAGTAGGACACGATGGGCCCCAAGAAGTTGGTGTCGTTAGCACTCCAGCCCGAAGGTACCCCGAACACCGTCATGGACGTCATCTTACGTAGGATAACCTGAGGATCAGGACAGGCTTTGAACACCCGATTCAATGGCTGAATGGTCTAAGGCGTCATTCTTGTGTTAGACTAGACTGCCGATGACGGGAATATTGAGGTTAAATCTTGGTTGGGTGTACTGAGGGTGGTTTCCCCACTGCTCATCCCGCGAATGCGGCTACAACTCCAGTAAATATAACCTCCCTCATCTCTAAACCATTAGCGTAATTAGTAAATAAGCGCATAACCCGAATGGGTAGTAAGACACGGTGCTAAAAATAGCATAAATAATAAAATGACATACATTTAAAATACATAATAATAAAAAAATCCTATAATTTGAACTCATTTCACATCATTATGTAAAAACATCACCTAGTTAAATATAAACTGAAGGCGTCTACTGTCATTATCAAATTGATTTATAACTTTTTCTACAAAACCAGCAGTCGATATTAATTCAAAATGTAGTATTATGATAGGTTTTATTCGGAAATCCGTCGAGTGGATGTAGTTTAAGGGTGCCCGCAAATAAATAAATGTTAGAAGTAGTTTTAATAAAATATAAAGGTAGTTAAGTTCCGCCCAAAGTGTTCGGAACTAGCGGTCAAACAGAGCTCCGAGCCGACAAACGGAGATATATTGAATATAACCAATTATTAACTACTAGATAGTTTTTGTAGTACTTAGTATTTTACTCTTTAAGGTGACCAGACGTCCGATTTAATCAGAGAGTATTTTTTTTCGGCTTTACGTCAGGACTTTTTTTTTGGGGCTTGGATCAGTCAAAAACTGAATAAAGCATGTCAAATTTGATCCATTTAATCGAAAAACCCCCTAATACTATCGGCTAAATTTTAAGCATGTTTCTTATTTCAGAAGTCCTGGATGACCTTAAAACGTCACTTTTAAGGCTTCAATCCAATGGTAGAATATTAAAAGGTGCCACAAAGGTTTATTATTAAATATGATCACTGGGAGATATTGTCAGCATTAAAACACTGATTTCCACCACGTATCATTAAAATGAAACATCCATAGTAATTTTATAACACTAAAAACATAAACAGCAATCCAATGATCTCTTGGACGAGACACGCATCGGGAAATAACTTCCCGACCGTGCGCCTGCAAGGTTCTGCTACCGCAAAAAGTACACACAAGTGTACATCCTATTGCGGAGAAATCAAAGAATGATTAACCATTCGCCACACGCCCCTTAACTGTAAAAGCTAATATTATAAAATTTAATCAAACACGTCAGATCCGATTCAATTAATACTAAAAATAAAAGCCAATGAATTCGGATGAATTTGGAACATTTTTCTTATGTTGTATCTTATTTTCAGGAGCCAAGGATTGCCTTAAAAAGCGCTTTTGAGGCTTCAATTTAATGAACTAACACGGGAATCCCCCCCAGTTTGCACCCCCTTGGAGAAAATCCCGCGGGCGCCTGTGGATGTTGTGACCATATAACACGATTGGTGATTGTGAAATATTTGAAGAAAAAAAATGGTAAGATAAATTTGAAGATAAATTTATTTTTAACGTTTTATTGTAAAAGAAAATATTTCATGTATTAAATTAATTTGGAAATTCCAGGGTCGGGGGAAGTGCCCCCTTAGCCGTTACTACGGGTTCCCACGACTGTAGGGTTGTTAAATTTTGTTATTATTAATTGTTAAATATTTTGGTCACGAAACTAGTTTTTTACAAGCAATCTTTCATGGACATGACTGTAATTTTATTTAGACAATATTTCATTCTTAATGCTTTCTATATCTTTATATTGTACACACGTTTACAAAAAAAAACTTAATCATTCTTGAAGATGACGGAAGTGTAATTAAAAATCAGACAATACAAATAATTATTCTGCTACCAGGGCTATGTAACCAGCCAACACGCCTGGTTCTGACGCGACGGACCAGTGTTTTATTTTTACCATCGCCATGGCGTGAGATTTTACTACATCATGGTGTTAACGTATTTTTTAAAGTCTTCACCTTCATCATACTGTTTCGCTTAGGTTAAAGCTTTGTTTTTTCATTTGTACTTTAGCAAAAGGGATATTAACTGCTGGACACGTGGACTAATACGTATCCAATTAATCTAATAAAATTTGCTAATGAATGGAAGGTCAAGGCTCGAATCTCGCATGGGTATACTAAAGGTGGATTTTTTACTAAATGTTTTCCTATTCTTCCTAGGCAAATAAAGGTATGTTTTCTTTATATTTTATCTTCGTATCTCTACTCACTAGAGTAATTATACGTACGTGTTACACCCATTAGTGAATCTGACCAGTTCATGAATCGGGCCAATTTCTGACCATTCCATGAACTAGCTTTTCTTCCTACCATTTCACAAACTGTGCTAAAAATAAAGTCCAGTTCATGAATTGTTCAGCGCTTATGCTGCCTAGTTCATTAATTTGATATTTAATAAACTGGGCAGCTCCAATCGTCACCCAATTCATGAAATGGACGAGGTTTTGCCCGGTCCATGAAATGGACAAGCTAGGAACAGGTTCGATCTTCAAATTGATTTAACTTTTAATTGTTTTAAAATGGAAGGTTAGGTTAAGTTAGGTTGGCTTAGTATAATATAATATCTTAAAACCAATTTCAGTTGAGGTTGTAGTATATATTACAATAAGTTCCAGTTCATAAAATGGGCTGTTTCCCTATTGGGGTGTGACACAGTATACAAAATAACTAATTAATCTAAAGAGTGTAAATCCTCACTCTTTTTTTTGAAGACCTAAAAACCATCATCATTGCACCCGACCAAGATTTGAACCCCGACCTCACAATCAATGGAAAGAAATTGGAGTGTAATTCCAACACTATAGTAGGGTCAAATAGAAAGGTAGGTTTAAGAAAATATAATAAAACTGTGTTATTTTTTGCGATCAACATTGGACAAATATTATCTTATTATTATTATTATTTAAAAAACCTCCATAGTTCTAGCCCGTAAGTGACAAGCTGCATATCACATGACTTGACGTATGAATAAGTGAGAGTAGAATCCCACTCTTGTTCGTCACGGGGTGAACAGCTAAATATTCTCCATGAAAATAAAAAAAGGGGGTGGGCCACAGGACCTGCTTCTGTTTGTCAGAGCACACGTCTAGATAGTAGAAGACATCCGGTTGTAGTTCGTACACCTCCTCTTCCTTGATGGCCTCCAACTCTGACGTCGGGAACCCGCACAGAATCCCAAATATCCTAAACAAAGATCGTGACGAGAATAAACTCTCATTCTCATAGGAAACCCGTTATTTGAAAACTGGGGACTCATGTTAACATAATGGAGGGAAAAAAAAGATACATTTGTTTTTACATTCTTAGCTCGTTTGATTAGTTATTATTATTTTTCTTATTATTAACAACCCATCTTACTACCCGTTCGGGTTATACGCACCTACGCTAATGTGCAATGGTAGGGTGATTGTGAGATGAAATGGAGGACCTACAGTTTAACGTGGGATCCGAACCACGGTGGAGGCCTGGCATTTCTCACATTCACAAGTTGTGATTAATACACGTCTTGTCAGAGGTGAAGGAAGGGTTTGGCAAGCAGATAAATCTGTGCCGGGACCGAGTATTGAACTCCGGACCCCCAGCACAGAAGTATGACACCTTACCCCTAGACCGCCAGGTCAACTGTTTTATTAGTAATGTAAATATACATTATACAGTAATAAAGAAGAGAGCTGCGTGCTTAGGTGGCCGCATGGTTTAAGGCACTGCTTTCGCAATTTACTGAACTATCAATGATGGGGATATCATGGTTCGACCTCCGGTTGGGTGTAACAAAGGTGGTTTCTTTCTAAATGGTTTCCCCCCCTCTCTCTCTCTCTCTCTCCACGCAAATATGGAGACACTTCTTTTAAATTAAAACGTACCTATCCTCAACCCATTGGCCTAATAAATACATAGGCGTATAACAAGAACGAGCAGTAGTACAATTTCTCCATTCCTTGCAACACCTTCCTTACTATTGCCCAGCAAAGCTAAATCATCGGCGTATTCTAATAGTTTCATCGCACTATTTAGTGTCAACCCTTACCTACTCTCTTGCAATACCATAAAAGCATACTCTAATGCTAGATTAAAAAGTAATGGGGGAAGTGCATCTCCTTGTTTCATTCTATTATGTATTTCGAAAGTGTCTGATTAAAATAAGTACTATGTATATAAAAATGCTAAGCTATTTTCTGAAAGTGTGTATGCGGTATATTTTATCATCCATTTTCAGGAGCGTTGTAAATTCTTTTTTTTGGCATCCAGAGTTAAAAGATTCTACAAACAAAAATACAATTTTTAATTTATAAATGAGTATTGAAAATATTTTTTATTAAATGTTTTTTTTAGGCCAATATTAAGTTGATGAGATTACCGTGGTTCAAACTGATGGGCTAATAGATTTGATCCCTTGGGATTAAAAATGTTGGAACCACCCTGTGTCGCGAACTATTTTCCAAACTGTTAGTCGAATGACGAGCACACATTTACACATGCGTATATTTGTCGAATCTCAGAATCAAGAAAATTTCTGTCTGGAACGGTGAACGTTTGTGCTTAAAATGGAGAATGAAATGGAAATGGTTTGTAAACATCATCTGCACCTGTTTCACATCTTCTACTCACTTTAACTTTATCTATACATGTTCTGAATGTTGTCAGTTTTGGCGCAGAGATTGGTTTTATAATCCCGGTCCTGTCTACTGTGGGTGGTTCCCCATTCTCCTTCCATGCAAATGAGGGTAGACTACCTCTCAAATACTTCCTTCATCATTCCTACCTCATTTAGAGTAATTATACCATATGTGCGTGTAGCCTGAACAGGTAGTAGAAAGTGGTGATAAAAATAATAATAAAATAATTTTTTTATCAACGCGCCTATGTACTAATTACACTAATTTATTAGGGTTTAGTAAGGTTGAATTTAGATGAAATGCACCCGTATTTGCGTGGAAGGAGAGTGGAAGCCCATTTGGGGAAAACCACCCTCAGTGCACCCGACCGGGATCGAGCCCCAATCTCCTGTCGTCTTCAGTCTATTCTAACATGAGAGTGCGCGTTAGACCATGCGGACACCGAAGCGGATTTATACAAGAATTATGCAAGTATTATTTGAAGATTTTGATAACTTTTTAGATGCATATATAGTTTACAAATCAAATAAGAATATTTCTATAATGCCAAATGCTAGCGACTTCCAATCAATTTTGGGTGTCAAAAGTAGGCTTCCTATATTATGTATATTATTATTATTATATATTATTATTATTATTATTATTATTATTATCATTATTAGCACCGCGTCTTACTACCTGTTCGGGCTATAAGTACTTACGCTAATGTGTATGGTAGGGTGATTGTGAGGTGAAATTGAGGACCTACAGTTTAACGTGGGATCCGAACCACGGTGGAGGCCTGGCATTCCACACATTCACAAGTTGGATTCATATACGTCTTGTCACAGGTGAAGAAAGGTTTGGCAATCAGATAAATCTGTGCTGGGACCGAGGATTGAACCCCGGACCCCCAGAACAGAAGTCTGACACCTTACCCCTAGACCGCCAGGTCACCCCATGGGGCTTTCTATAAAAATTATGGTTAAGTCTTCCTTGGGGGCGCCACCTTCTTGGAGCAACATGTCTTCATACTGTAATATTATATATTATATATATATATTTTTTACGAGAATGATAAACTTTAAAACCACTAAAGCAAATTACAGTTTATTATCACTTGATCCCTCGAAGAGAAAATTAATTTGATGGTCAAAAGAAGTACTTGAGATTTTGATTAAATTTTGAAGTTTCATGACCACCCGAAATAGTGGTTTTCGCGTTGCTGTCTGTCTGTCTCTCTGTGTGTCTGTATCCTTAACCTAGATTCCTAAATCATTTAATTGATCAGGCTGAAACTTGGTATTTAGGTTTTTCATTAGGTTCCCCCGAGGAGTTTTGGGAATTAGATATCCAACCCTAAAATTAAGGTTAGTTTACAGAAGAGAAATAGAGAAAATTGAATTTTTCTTTAAATAAACTTAAACTATTTTAATTAAATTTGTTATAGAGTTGTTTAACATTACAAACAAAATGAAAATTCTAATTTTCCCATAAAATTACTTCAAGAATACTACTTTATATAAGCAGAAATTTCCAATTTTGATCATCTTTCAGCAACTATTTCAGACAATAAATACTTATTATTATAAAGTTGTAGTACTAAAAAAATGAAAATCTTTTATTCAGGATATATTTTTATAAAACCAACAGTTTTTCCAAAACTATAAGAAAAAAATATATATTTTATGCAGCTCTTTGATAAATTGTAATTGATTGCTTTATTGATTGGCGGACAGAAATGTTATTCCTTTCTCAATATTTCTGTAAAATTGTATATTATTTCATTTATGCTCTTTAGAGGAGTGTTTCTGATTCAATGTATATATTTAGTTTCACAAATCTTACGAGTTTTTAGTAAATGTCTCTATATTGAGATAAAACAGAAAGTCTGTGGATGCGCTGTGTCATTTATTTTCTTAACATATTCTGTTGTAGCCCTATTAATAAACGATCTTATTTATTTATATTATCATAGATTACCTTCTTAATCTTAAAACTGTGACATTTCACATAAAATGTCGTTTTAAAATGACCTAATACACCGATTAATGCACTGAAATACTAATTTATGCTATATTTTATTTAATTTCGTTCGTTTCAACACTATTCTCTACCTACATTTTTTTTAATTTACTAAAATTATTGTTTTTATATTTTATTAATTTGTAGATAGGCACACGCTTTTATATTTCTAAGTTTTACTACTTCTATATTTTTTGACGTAAATATCATGTATTTGTCACTAGTATTGTACAAAGTATATATATCTTAAGTGAATAGATAAATTATTTACCTGGTACAGGTTTTGTTTTAAAGGAAAGGTTTTTAGTACTAAAAGAAACTTGTTAATATTTCTAGCCTTCATTTTGGCGCGAATCATATTTTAAAATAACAACAACTTTCTTAATTGATTCGAGATTTCAGAACATCTGTAATTCATCTCATTGATCTGGTAGACAGCCTCTTGATATTAGCTTTGTCGATCATTTTATGTTTCCTAATTATAAAATAGATGATGGGGTGTTCTCTTTACAGAAACCATTTGATATGATAGTTTTGAAATCTCTCAATACACTCCATTTGTTGACCTGTGACTCAATTTATTAGCTGTGTACATTGTTTTGATGTAATCTAAGTCAATAGTTGGGCATATTAACCTGCCGATATATACCTGTTGATATTGCTTGTCCAAATAACGTTTTCTTACTAAAGTGATGTTTCTTTAATTAATTGGAGGTTATTTTGACATGCTGACATTCACCTGATGATATTGCTCGTTTAGAGAATATTTTACTACCAGAATTATGTTTCCAGAGGAACTAGGAGGCTATATTGACCTGCTAGTATCTACCTGTGGACACTGTTCTTTCAGAGAATATTCTTATACTAGACTGATGTTTCCAGAGGAACTAGGAGGCTATATTGACCTGCTAGTATCTACCTGTGGACACTGTTCTTTCAGAGAATATTCTTATACTAGACTGATGTTTCCAGAGGAACTAGGAGGCTATATTGACCTGCCAGTATCTACCTGTGGACACTGTTCTTTCAGAGAATATTCTTATACTAGACTGATGTTTCCAGAGGAACTAGGAGGCTATATTGACCTGCCAGTATCTACCTGTGGACACTCTTCGTTCAGGGAATATTATTATATTAGAATGATGTTTCCAGAGGAACTAGGAGGCTATATTGACCTGCCAGTATCTACCTGTGGACACTCTTCGTTCAGGGAATATTATTATACTAGAATGATGTTTCCAGAGGAACTAGGAGGCTATATTGACCTGCCAGTATCTACCTGTGGACACTCTTCGTTCAGGGAATATTCTTTTACTAGACTGATGTTTCCAGAGGAACTAGGAGGCTATATTGACCTGCCAGTATCTACCTGTGGACACTCTTCGTTCAGGGAATATTATTATACTAGAATGATGTTTCCAGAGGAACTAGGAGGCTATATTGACCTGCCAATATCTACCTGTGGACACTCTTCGTTCAGGGAATATTCTTTTACTAGACTGATGTTTCCAGAGGAACTAGGAGGCTATATTGACCTGCCAGTATCTACCTGTGGACACTCTTCGTTCAGGGAATATTATTATACTAGACTGATGTTTCCAGAGGAACTAGGAGGCTATATTGACCTGCCAGTATCTACCTGTGGACACTCTTCGTTCAGGGAATATTATTTATACTAGAATGATGTTTCCAGAGGAACTAGGAGGCTATATTGACCTGCCAGTATCTACCTGTGGACACTCTTCGTTCAGGGAATATTCTTTTACTAGACTGATGTTTCCAGAGGAACTAGGAGGCTATATTGACCTGCCAGTATCTACCTGTGGACACTCTTCGTTCAGGGAATATTATTATACTAGACTGATGTTTCCAGAGGAACTAGGAGGCTATATTGACCTGCCAGTATCTACCTGTGGACACTGTTTGTTCAGAGAATATTATTATACAAGACTGATGTTTCCAGAGGCACTAGGAGGCTATATTGACCTGCTGTTATTCACCTGTTGATGTTCTCCACATTAGAGAGGAAAGTCGTATCATCATGCTGTTTCTGAAGAGAGTGGGCAAGTACCCCGAACTGCCGGCGACTGAACCCTCTTGTCTGACCCAGGTACTCAACCAAGGACCAGTCTGAGAGGTTGAAGAGGTAAAGGTCACGATCAGGAACACTCAGCACTAGATCACCCAGGTCTTGGATCTCCTCGACCTGCGAAGGGGGAGGGAGGGGCAGTTGAACTGTCAGATAGAGAAGCTGCGATTCAGTTTGAAAACTTTCGTGGATGGGTTTGCAAGGGAGTAGAGAGCTTATTTTTCTAAGGGGGGATCAGCTAATAAATTATAGGGGGTCCAGACCCCCCTTTACCCTGTCCTTTCTTTCACACTTTTAATAGTTAGAAAATCATGTTTTTAGTAAGTAGTTATGTTGAGATGATGGGTGGAGGGAGGGTAGTGGACCTACCTACATGAGTTACAAACTCCACCTCTGACAGTTGCTCTATTATTAAAGCGGCTCTTTTCTTGGGGTGATTCCTCAAGTTGGATCTTACAGGTGATAGCCAAAACGTTTGCCTCATTTTCTTGAACCCCACTTACTCAGCTCATTCCAAGAAACATCCTTTGTTCTCAATATCATATTAATGTATGAGAAAAGAAGTACATTACAATATTTGAAATGTTGACAGAGATGATTTTACAATCGGAAGTTTTACAAGGTGTATCTTGAAGAGGAACATTAAAATATTCATTAACTGATATTTAGTTGATGACATATACAATTAAAACTGTACTAAGAGTAAAGAACTTTAACATCAGGTTTTCATATCTATTTGTGGACCCCCCCAACAAATTCCAGAAGGGGGTTCCGGACTAATAATATAGTAATGTAACTGTGTCGCCCCGGTGTGTTCTTTTCAGGATGGTTACAAAGGAGAATCTTACAAAGACGACACAACTTAGCACGTCAGAGCATTGGCATACTAATCCAAAGGTCCCGGGTTCAATTCCGGTATCCAGATGTACATGTTTAAATTTAAAGAGTTATTACGTTTTGATGGTGTTTATATTCCGTGTGCAAGTCACTATAGAACTACTATACTATAGACATAGCTCGCGCTTTCGACGGGTTAGGGACATAGACGCTGACGAAAGTCGAAACATAGCCTTTATTTAGCTTGTAAATGTGTTAGGTATGAATAGTTTAATTATTTTAATCACAAAAATAAATAGTATTGTTGCAACAACTACGAACAAAAAAATAATTTTACTAATAATTTTTGTTCTTTCAATAAGTTAAGTAAAAGCCAATTTATACGATAGCTCTACAATATTACTTAGTGAATTATCATTAGAGGCATATATTAAATACTTATTATTGATAATATAGTATAATTAATAAAATAATAATGATAATTTTCATTTTGGTTAACATTTTTGACTTTCAAACAATGTTTGAAATACATTTTTTACACCCGTCTTACTGCCTGTTCAGGTTATACACATATGTACTAATTACGCTAATAAGTTATGGCGGATGTAGGTTGAATTTAGAGGAAGTGTACGCACATTTGCATGAAGGGAAAGTGGAAAAACCACCCTTAGTACACTCGACCGAGATTTGAACCCTGATCTCTCTGTTATTACATAGTCTGACACGAGAGTGACGCCTTAGACCATTAGGCCACCAAGACAGTTAAAAAATATCCTGTTCTAGCTGTCGGTGACCCCACTCTAGTGGCAAATCGACTGTGGATATCTCAACTAAAGCAGTCACGTATCTTAGATACGTCCGCTTTAATTCCGAGGCATTGAAAGAGAATTCTCGTCTCACACAGCCTCCATCTTCAATTTCTTTACCCTCATGGCCAATCAGCGAGCAGCTAAATCCCACAAGAAGGGTATTACTAATTTAAGATTTCCAATCCCACAGAAGGCTGAGTGAGCATTTTTACTGCATGAGGGTAGTGGCGTGATAATGTAGGAATTTTAACGACTTAAGCTTAGCGACATTCTTTCCCATCATTACTTACTGTGTAAGATAGAATTTACACTGCATGCTATGTAAGTTGAGAGAGAATGCATACCATACTACGTTGAGAGCGTTTCAGTTTGAATTTTGACAATTTTTTTGGCGGTATCTTCTAAAATATCCTTCCTATAAAAATTGAACTGTTTGGACTTCAACAGTATAAATTAACTAAAAATAATAAAATTATTTTTGAATTTAGACAAGTGAAAATTCCGATCCCAGTCCCTTCCTAATTGTACATCTGAGAGTAAAAAAATAAAATAATAATAAGCAAGAAGAAATCAAACTAATTCTCACAAAAGTACAAAAAATATTAATTATAAAAATATTATCATTAATATAAATACATTATAGCTATAATATATTCAATTAATTTATTCACTACTTAAAAACATAAAGATAATTCAAAATGTTAACAAAATTAATCTCTGAAACCACCTTTAGCAATCAAGAATCGTCCTTAAATTGTCATGTTTGAATTAAGAAAACCTCCTCTGTTTACCTGGAAAGGTATAATTTTCATCTTGACGGGCTGCTATAAGTACAAAGGTCCCAGGTACAAATCCCGTGCAAAGCTGTCATTTATCTATTGATTGAATTTGAAATGAAGAACCGATGATAATCAAAATGGGAAAACCAGGAGTTGGAAAACATAGAACAGTTCAAGTACTATGGAAGTACGCCGAGAAAGGATGCCTACTGCGCCAAGGAAATTAGGTCGAGGATCACCATGTCCAAGGAAGCTTATTAGAAGGTTACTGCTGACCAGCAAGTTGAGTTTGGAACTGAGAAAGAAACTGACGAAATGATACATTTGGAGCATCGCGTTGTATGGAGCAGAAACTTAGGAAGATGGAAAAGAAATACGTAGAGGGTTTTGAAATGTGGGGCTGGAGAAGACAGATGGAGGTAAAAGGTGACAAATGAAGAAGTCCTAAGAAGAGTTGGTGATAAGAGAACCATTTTGGCTGTAATTCTTTGGTACAAAGTAAACTGTATCGGACACACCCTTAGGAGGAACTGTCTTCTGCACGACGTAATTGAAAGAAAGGTTGAGGGAAAGAGGAGCTTAGGAAGAAGGAGGCAGAGGACAGGGTGCATTGGTGGTCTGAGTTCACTCACAGAAAGAATAGACCTGTCGTAAGACAGAACACAATAATAATAATATAATAATAATAATAATAATAGTCGGGACAGATACTTTGGATGGCCATCACTTATCATCTATGATCAATAATAATTCAAATCGAAATTATTTCATTAAAATTCCCGGCAAAACGTTTAGTTTTCAACCATTTTCTAAAGCGATCCAATATGTTGGGTCCATTTGCGACCAACAGTTTGCAAAACGCCGTGACACACCGTCATGTCCTGTGGGGATCGTCCGTCCTTGATAATCTCCCAGACGGCGAACTTGGCGCGGTCATGGAGCTTGAGCCTGTTGATGGCCCACAGGAAGCTGACGATGGTGTCTCTGGGGATCTTCTTCACGTCCTCCACTGAACTGTTCAGCAGCACCACCGTCTCCTCATCCAGCAGGTGCAGTACCACAGGAGGAGAGGTGTCTTCGTCGTCCTCAGAGAACTCGGAAGAGGATATGTTGCAGGAAAGGAGGCAAGGTTCTAGAAATGGGAGATCTATTTTTTAATATGATTCACATTTTGCTAATGGTTTGGGCTATCCATATTTTTACTCTCAAGGCCAGTTTCATAGTCAGACTGAGTACGTCTCAAGTGTGGTACTATAATAAGGGCCGGTCTTATGACTACCGGATTAATATTGCTATCGGGAGGTTAAAGTTAGCTACTAGATAAAGGTTATCAGACACTTTAATATTTTACGCGTATTATGAACTGAATTTATCTGTTGGATAGTTATCTGTAAGATACATGACCACTTCAGTGGTCGAATGATCTCAGGGGTCACTCTAGTGTTAGAATGGTCGGATAGTGACTAGGAGATCGGTTGTTCGAATCCCGGTCGGGTTTATTTAGGCTGGTTTGTCATAAATGAATTCCCACTATCTTTCCCCGCATATGTGGTTAGATTACCTCTTAATTGCTTCCTTCCTCATTCCTACCCCATTAGAGTAATCATGAGGTGTATAGCCCGAATGGGTAGTAAGACGTGGTGATAAAAAACGTGTAGAATGTGGATAACCTAGACTGAGAGTAAGACATGGTGCATGTAAAATTGTATTCAATTTTTTTACAAGTTGAGGTGATTTTTAAAATAGCGGCTATTTTGGGAAATTAAGATTGTCCAGTGTAAATGCATGAGATAAAAATGCATATTATAAGTTAAGATGTGTTAACACCTACATTATCTGATATGCCATTAATTAATATTTTATTATATAATACTATTTGAGTTACTAACAAATATTTCACAAAACACTGTAAATCTATAATGTATTCCTACTCAATGCCCGACTGCACATTAAAATAGAGAAAACTTTATATATTGGACTGAAAGTGCTAAGACGTCATTCTTAAAGTTTATACTATTATTTTGGTGATAACAACAGTATATTATATATTAGCTGAACAGAAGTTACTAAAACTACTTTCATAAATTCATACGTAAAGTAACATGACATGCATCTATCACTTTTGATAGATAATATCCATTCCTATAAAATAACATTAGTAAAATTTTAAAAATGTGTTCAATCTTGACCTCAGAAAACGCCGAGCTGTTTTGTAACTGTTCTAATAACCTGTGATGATTTAATTTTGGAGACCATTATTAATTAACAATCAAATTGTAACGGTTTATGCTAGCCCCGTGTCTTACTACCCGTTCGGGTTACAACCTTATTTATTAACTACGCTAATGATTTTATATATTACTAAGGTTATGTTTAGAAGAAGTGTACCCACATATGCGTGGAGGGAGAATGGGGAAAATAGTTTTTAGAAGCACTACCCTCAGTACACCCGACAGGGATTAATTTCATTCAATTCTATATGAGGGCTGTATTATCAGTTATTTATTATTTATTATTATTATTATTATTATTATTATTATTATTATTATTATTATTATTAAATGCAAGAGCCCTGCACATTTTTTATTTAAACTACTGACGCCGTGAGATAGATGTAATACAACACTACATACAGTTGTGTAAGGAGGGTTGTATTATTATTAAATACAGGAGCACTGCACATTTTTTATTTAAACTACTGACGCCGTGGGATTAGATGTAATACAACACTACATACAGTTGTGTAAGGAGGGTTGTATTATTATTAAATACAGGAGCACTGCACATTTTTTATTTAAACTACTGACGTCGTGAGATAGATGTAATACAACACTACATACAGTTGTGTAAGGAGGTTTGTATTATTATTAAATACAGGAGCTCTGCACATTTTTTATTTAAACTACTGACGCCGTGGGATAGATGTAATACAACATTACATACAGTTGTGTAAGGAGGGTTGTATTATTATTAAATACAGGAGCACTGCACATTTTTTATTTAAACTACTGACGCCGTGGATAGATGTAATACAACATTACATACAGTTGTGTAAGGAGGGTTGTATTATTATTAAATACAGGAGCCCTGCACATTTTTATTTAAACTACTGACGCCGTGAGATAGATGTAATACAACACTACATACAGTTGTGTAAGGAGGGTTGTATTATTATTAAATACAGGAGCACTGCACATTTTTTATTTAAACTACTGACGCCGTGGGATAGATGCAATACAACACTACATACAGTTGTGTAAGGAGGGTTGTATTATTATTAAATACAGGAGCACTGCACATTTTTTATTGTAAACTACTGACGCCGTGGGATAGATGTAATACAACATTACATACAGTTGTGTAAGGAGGGTTGTATTATTTTTAAATACAGCACTGCACATTTTTTATTTAAACTACTGACGCCGTGAGATAGATGTAATACAACATTACATACAGTTGTATAAGGAGGGCTGTATTATTATTAAATACAGGAGCACTGCACATATTTTATTTAAACTACTAACGCCGTGAGATAGATGTAATACAACATTACATACAGTTGTGTAAGGAGGGCTGTATTATTATTAAATACAGGAGCACTGCACATTTTTTTATTTAAACTACTGACGCCGTGAGATAGATGTAATACAACATTACATACAGTTGTGTGAAGAGGGCTGTATTATTATTAAATGCAGGGGCACTGCTAATGTATTTGAGATGATGAAGGTTGAATTTAAAGAAACTGTACTCACATCTGTGGGAAATTAGAGTGAAAAACAATTTAGTGAAAACTACTCTCAGAACATTTTAAACGGATTTGAACCCCGATCTCTCCATCATGAGCAGTCTAGTATACTGCGAGAGTAGCACTTAGACCACGCAGCTACTGAAGGGTTACAACTCATGTTGAAATTGCTGATTCACACAAATGTGGTTGTAAATAATTTGTCAAGGATTGCTGCGATCCCTTGAATATTTTACGTGAACCACAGTTTAAGAACTTAAGTCCCAAATTCAACAATATTCTAGTATATTTTTTTATGAAATCCTTGCAAAATTCCCTGTTTTTACCCAGACAAAAATATTCCCTGGGTATTTTACCGGTTTTCCTTTTGCGTGGGAAACTCTATACCTTCATTGGTTGATGATAACAGACGGAACTACCGCCTTCCGTGGCACCACAAGTGATGTTGTCGCATATCAAATTCCAGGCAAGAGGAGTCGAGCTCAGGACTGTTAGGTTAAAGTGGCGCTTCAGTTCTCCAGTGGCGTCTACTCTTACTAGACTGAGCTGCTTTGTGACTGAAGGCAGCTCAGGACTACGATAATTGTAGTCAAGGTCAGCCAAGTTTTCATGATGATTCGAGCTGTTTATCGAACACGCAAATCTAAATTTAGACAAATAATGTGGGGATGTATAAAGCGAGTGAGGCACTGTTTTCTTAGCAGTTTTTTATGGTAAAAATATGTTTTTCGACCAAATAAATAATATATTGTTTCAGTAGGAACATAAGATTTTAAGTTTATTCACAGTTGTTGAATATGTCATTTGATGATAAACTTTTTAAATGAAGAGAAAAAGTTTCAGATATTCACGAAATGTTGATATTACCGTGTGTAGAGAATTAAACTCGGGCAATTTTTTTTTTATTTTGGACAAAAACATACGTTTTACTATAAAAAAATGCAAAAACATTTGGCCTTGACCCGCATTCCCTACATCCATACCTTGATGGAAAAAAACCAAATGAAACACAAATTCAGTGCTCCTTTATTTTCTCCCGCTCACCATTCATATTCTTTTTGTTAACGTGACATAACCTAGTTTATTATGTACTCAACTTTATTTAGTTATTCTCTTTATCTATGCTAATTTGACTGAGTAATAAAACACAGATAAAGAGGTTGACATTTAAAGATAATAGAACACAAGTTTGAGCACTTTGGTGGTTGTGTTATGAACTAATGGATTCATAGAGTTTTGGTCAAGACCACATAAAGTGCACTGCAAAGTATAAAAAGGCTACACCTTGGATAAAACTAGTGCCAAGTAATTAATACACTTGAACCGTTTCACGTTTAAGGATCTATTTTCCTTTTTTTCCTTCAAGAAAGATGGATTTTACTGTGATGTTATTTTTGCTAAAAAATTTTTTATAATATAAATTTAATAGTCGGTTAACTCAGTCTTTCAAATACGTAATTACTTGACAAATTTACTGTTTATTTTTTTATTTTCAATCACAACTCCTAAAGTTTCGAATATTAATTATTATTTACAATTAAAATATATATTTCATCTATTTACCTTTATTTCACTATATTAAATCATCTTTCTTTATTTTGATTAATAAACTGCCAACCCACCATGTTTATTATTTTTGTTGGTAGGTGATTTTAACGCTATCTGCTCTAGAGAGTGGTTTATTTCGGAACTGTTATGATCTTAATTTA
This sequence comes from Timema podura, assembly GCA_033556935.1. Lineage (NCBI taxonomy): Eukaryota > Metazoa > Arthropoda > Insecta > Phasmatodea > Timematidae > Timema > Timema podura. Next base: position 15,035,098 of record JAVRXN010000007.1, on the reverse strand, counting down.
TTTTATGTTCTTGGACAAGATAAGCCACTAAAAAGAAAGAAAATAGAAATTGCTACCAGATATCATCAGCCTACGTTATTGGGTGATACCAAATTCATCATCCATCATCATCCTGTTCCTAGGAGTTTAAATTATATTTTTGAAGAACTCATTATTTTAACATGCTATACAAATATTCACACCTGGTGTTATTTCATCTAAAAGACTATTTATGTATCATAATTATTAACTATTATTTTGTCATCACAAATCAAGTGAGAATATTATATTTTTAAGTATATTGCTTAGCAAAAAATTTTATTAATTTTATGACATAGGAGGCATGCCTTATTAGGTAGGGTTAATTTAAAGTTTTTTATCTTCAACAATAATTACAAACACACTATAAATTTCACTGTGTAGTTTATTTATAATATTAATGTACATTATATTTCGAACATTACATTCCATTTATAGATAGTTTCAGTAGGTTGAATGTCCATGTCAAGAATAATAATCTGCTCCAGAAAAATATGCAGTTCATTATTGTAAGTGTCCAACTTCAGTAAAAACTTTAGGTAAAGTCCAGGGGTCTTGAGAGAAAGGGTTTTCGTCTTACCGCTGAGCAGTTTCTGGGGATAAATTTATTTAATATAAAAAATTTGCCTACCTCACAAAATAAAAGGGGTTGGAAGTTGGTGCGCAACAATAATAATTAATAATAAAAATTATATTTATTCTTTAATATTTTTTACCACGCTATTTAGTTTAAAATATGAGTAGGCCTGGATTCTTTCGAACAAATCGAATAGTCAAGAGGATGAAATTTATGTAGGTTATGCACTTAAAACAACCCGCGCTAAAGTGTTTGGTTCTTAAGTTAAATGCGAGGTAAAACTTTTTCCGAGATTTAACCGTGGCGATAAAACATTTTTTTAATGAATTTTCGACTCTTTTTAAATAGTTGTCCATGTTATGACAGCCGAAATGACAGAAAACCATTGCAATTTTATTCGTCCTAAATTTCCTTCAAGAGTATTTTTAATATATGTATCTTTATCTGGAATATATGTATATAATTTTTTTTTGCCAGATATGATTTTATCTATTTTTTTTGTTGTTAATGTTTCAAGATTCTCTATTTTATCCAACAAAGTTATGAAATGTCGAGGATTAAATTTGTTGTTTAGAATGCAGTATGTGTGCCAGGTAGGGAACTTTACAAGTCAAATATTATTTATTTTTTGTTGGAAGAATATAGTTATATGGTAAAAGGAAGGTCTCGGAATTACCTACTTAAAGAGAGTTCACATGACAGGATTGGATAAAAAAATATAGCTGTAATTTCATCTTCTATGTTCAACATATATAATACATATTCATAAATATACATATATAAATTATATATTTATATATATGACTATAAAAATAATATTTATATGTGTACTTTAAAACTTGAGCGGAGAATATATTTTAAATTCAGGCATCTCTAGAAAATATTGTTGGATATAAGTGCCAGATATACCTATATATAGCTAAAAATATATTATTCGACATTACAAGATTATGAAGTTGTATTAAATCTGAATGGTAGCAAGAGTCAATATAGAGGTTCATTGGAAAACAAAAAATCAAAAAAACCTCTATAGATATTATTTTTTCAAGAAAAACTCACCCAGGTAAACGGAAGGGCTCGGAGATACTTAAATAAAAATAGTTCACATGACCCGATCAGAAGAAAAGTAGGAAATTTAAATGGTGTATCTGACACTTCAAACTACAAAATTATCAAGAATACCTAACAAACAATCAAAATAACACTAAAAAATAAATTTTTCTTATAAAACTCTCATAAGTAAAAGGAAGGTCTCGGAATTACTTACTTAAAAAGAGTTTACAAGATATGATTAGATATAAAATATAGCTGTCAGTGGCTCTGCTATAGTCAACATATATGGTAAAAGGAAGGGCTCAGAATTATTTACATAAACATAGTACACATGACTCGATGAGATAAAATAAATAGAAAGTTTAAATGGTGTATAGTAATAATCAATAATACGGAATCGCCAGAGATACATAAAAAACAAAACAAAATAACTATAAAAATATTGATTTTTCATATAAAACTCCCCTTGGTAAAAGGAAGGGCTCGGAAATACCTACTTAAAGAGAGTTCACATCACACGATTGGATAAAAATTATAGCCATCACTGGCTCTGCTATAGTCAACATATAAACGAGTATTTTAAATTTAGTCTCCTTTATAAGTAGTATAATATTTCAATATGAAATTTAATTTAATTCCGCCCACACACTTGGTCGGTACGACACCTGGTCGATCCTGGTTCATTGGGACAGCAGTGACCACCTGTGTACGACACCTGGTCGATCCTGGCTCATTGGGACAGCAGTGACCACCTGTGTACGACACCTGGTCGATCCTGGCTCATTGGGACAGCAGTGAAAACCTGTGTACGACACCTGGTCGATCCTGGTTCATTGGGACAGCAGTGACCACCTATGTACGACACCTGGTCGATCCTGGCTCATTGAGACAGCAGTGACCACCTGTGTACGACACCTGGTCGATCCTGGCTCATTGGGACAGCAGTGACAACTCTGGGAATGTTCAGTTCCTGGAGGCCGGGTTCGTCTCAGAGGTGAGAGATCGCTTGGAGAACATATATTTTGGTACTGGAGAAGGTCAAAGCAAGGTCACCAGTCCGGGCGAAACACACCCTTAGGATACCACGAGATATTTAAGTTTATTATTTTATTATTATTTATATTTCATATTTTCAATTTATTTCTACACAGTAGAAGAGCTTAGATATCTCTCAGAAAGTTATGCCATTAAATAAATAGTTATTATAATGTAAGCTCAAGTTTTTCTTAAAGATGATTTAAGATAGTTAAATAAAATATCACAATATATTTTTATCTCAATAACTAAACGTGGTTCATTTTATTACTTGTTTTAATGGAATACAGGTCGAAGAAATAATAAAATATACATTTGTTCGTGGGTATATTAGAATATCAAGTGACAACATTTTGGCAATCTATTATTTTTTTTACCACAGAAAAACACAGAATATTATTAATTCGATACAGTATAATATCATTCATTATATTATGATACAAACGTGTGGTACTTGGTTCATTTATCACCTTGTAAAAATATTATTTCTTGCATATTCATTTTAAAACACACTCTAAATCTTGAAACAACAACAATTTCCAAAGAATCCTTCACAGCACAAATTATCTTCGTGTTCATTAAACTTTACACATTAACGACACTTACAAGGTTATATTTTATTTAAGGAATAAAAATGCAAACAAGAGGTTTTTCATAGAAATTATTTCATGTTCTTATAGTAGGCCTAAAATAAAATGTTTTTCCGACTGATATTTTCAAACACAAATGTAGAAAAGCGCTATTGTAAATTCCTTTGTTAGATTATATTTAATAAATTTATCAAATATAAATTTTGAGAACGTAAAAATACTTTTAGAGAATAATTATTTAATATTACTGATAAAACAATCAATACAATGACAAATATTTCATCCATTAAATTACAGTATTTTGTGACTCGGCAAAAATGATTTTATTCTATCTTGGCCTGGTCGGTACTTCATGGTACTTGTGGGATGAATAGAAATACTTTTTTGGCTAGATATTTAAAACTTTACATCACATTAAAAGTTCCACAAGTATAGCACCCCCCCACACCATTTCATAGGTCATGGATAAAGTATATAAAGCTTCTCAAACTTTTTAATATTTACAAAACATCTAGGCTTTTGGTTAGCTATATGGTAGTTAATGCCGTTTTAATTTAAAGTAGGCTGTTCACATAAAATAATACACACACACACACACACACACACGGATGTTTATATCAATATAATAGCTGTTCAAGTTTCAAACCATAAATTAAGTCAATAATGGACGGATGTGTCTGGTTAGTTCCACAGAATTACACTTTTAATTTATTAAAAACAATAGATTGTTAATATATATATAATCACTCTATGGTTTTTAATAAATTAATACATATATAAATTTTTTTTGTGACAAAATTATAGGTTTGAAAAACAAAGACAAATATTTAATATTATTTTAATTGTGTATTATTTTATAACTTTAACTTTCTAGCTTTTAATTCCCAACCAAAAACAGATTCACTCAACACTAATTGGGATACTGTAGACATATGAACGTTAACTTACATTATACCTTATTTACGACATTTTTATGATAAAATATATTTGATGACTAGTTTATGCGTTAATTTTAAATAACTTTATTTAAACATACAACATATTATGTTTTATTAAAGTTTTATATATAAAGCTATTTTAATTAAATGTGTAATTACTCCTTTCCCAGATAATTTTGTTTCCTGTCTAAAATATATTTTTAAACTGTAGCGTCTATAATTAACTTTGTTGAATGTTTTCCGCAGGAATATATAAATATACATTTTACCGTGTACTAGAAAACTGAATGAAGGACCTACAGTCCAATTTAAATAGGAAGACGGCTAGAAGAGTTACTATATTTATTTTCATGTATTCGTACGTCAATTAATGCTACCAGCAGCTGTAAATTTTGATATAAAGGAGGATTAAAATATCTCCATACATAGTTAACATAATAATATATTTTTAAATAGAGTTCTAAAACTCCTTTGTCTAAAGAATAACTTCGAGAGATTCTTCTTCTGTCCAGATCAGGAAGCCATCGTAAGGTTGCCGAGTAGTTTAATAAGTATAAAACCCGCTTAGGTGGTCACGTGGACTAACGCGCGACTCTCGTAGTAGACTAGACTGCCGATGACAGGGGGATTAAGGTTCGAATCTCGCTAGTGTATTGAGACATTTTTTTTTTACAAAATGACTTTTCAATCTCCCGGCAAGCAAATGCTTTTACACTTTTTATACATATAACCTCCCTAATCCCTAACGCCATTAGCGTAATTAGTACATAAGCAGATAACCGGAACGGGTAGTAAGACGTGGTGCTAACATTTTTTTGTAGGAACATCACACGAGACACTTTTTTTCACACTATGTATGGAGACTTTGGAATTAACCTGGATATTATAAATATATATAAAACAACACTAATAATAATATAGTAAAATTTTGTAACTGTTGACTGCAGTTTGTGTTTCCTAAGAGTTTCTTCCTAGAACAATCCTATTGTAATTGTGACACACGTTAGTGTAAATATATTTTCTTGGAGGCAAACCTCGAGCTTCGCCCACCCCAGAAGGTTGGAAACTTAGCTCCACGACGCGGAAGTCTTGTTTCCGTTAAACTCTCAGTGGTTCTAACGTCACGTCCGGATGTATAAGTCGTCGATCCTTGGGCGGACTCCTCCGATCCACCCTAGATCTCATCCTCAAGGTAGGTGTTGAGCCTGCCCGTCTCCACGTGGTTGCCACGCATGGCGGCGTGGTCACCCGAGGGACGTAGAGACGCCGATTTGGCAGGCGGGGAACAAACGCTGTTGTTCTTCCTGCGGATGCTGATGTAGGTGGTGCAGGTGTTGACCCGGTTCAAGGAGGTGGTCTCCGTTGACTCCATACCTGTCAACAGGAGACGGACACATGTCAGTGCAAGAGGAAGAAGAGGTGGATAGGTTCAGGGTGGAGTTACGTCCCTCGCCAGCCGCGTGTTAGTTAGGTCCGAGACTATCGAGCTCATTTGAATGACAACAGTTGACTCCCTTGATGTTCATCTCTAAGAATTGTCGCTATTACAATGAGCTTTGTACTCTCAACCCTCTGGCAGCTAATAGCTTTGTACTCTCAACCCTCTGACAGCTAATAGCTTTGTACTCTCAACCCTCTGACAGCTAATAGCTTTGTACTCTCAACCATCTGAAAGCTAATAGCTTTGTACTCTCAACCCTCTGACAGCTAATAGCTTTGTACTCTCAACCCTTTGGCAGCTAATAGCTTTGTACTCTCAACACTCTGACAGCTAACAGCTTTGTACTCTCAACCCTCTGACAGCTAATAGCTTTGTACTCTCAACCCTCTGGCAGCTAATAGCTTTGTACTCTCAACCCTCTGGCAGCTAATAGCTTTGTACTCTCAACTCTCTGACAGCTAATAGCTTTGTACTCTCAACCCTCTGACAGCTAATAGCTTTGTACTCTCAACTCTCTGACAGCTAATAGCTTTGTACTCTCAACCCTCTGACAGCTAATAGCTTTGTACTCTCAACCTTCTGGCAGCTAATAGCTTTGTACTCTCAACCCTCTGGCAGCTAATAGCTTTGTACTCTCAACCCTCTGGCAGCTAATGGCTTTGTACTCTCAACCCTCTGACAGCTAATAGCTTTGTACTCTCAACCATCTGACAGCTAATAGCTTTGTACTCTCAACCATCTGACAGCTAATAGCTTTGTACTCTCAACCATCTGACAGCTAATAGCTTTGTACTCAACCATCTGACAGCTAATAGCTTTGTACTCTCAACCATCTGACAGCTAATAGCTTTGTACTCTCAACCCTCTGGCAGCTAATGGCTTTGTACTCTCAACCCTTTGACAGCTAATAGCTTTGTACTCTCAACCCTCTGGCAGCTAATAGCTTTGTACTCTCAACTCTCTGACAGCTAATAGCTTTGTACTCTCAACCTTCTGGCAGCTAATAGCTTTGTACTCTCAACCCTCTGGCAGCTAATAGCTTTGTACTCTCAACCCTCTGGCAGCTAATAGCTTTGTACTCTCAACCCTCTGGCAGCTAATAGCAATGGTGCAGGAACGTTTATGTTTGGTGGGAAGAGGGAGGGGTGTGTGGATATAATCATGAGCTGTTATAGGGGATAATATTTTTGAGGTTAAAAAAAAGACCAGGAGAATGTAATGTAATATTTAACAACCCCATTGTGCATTTTTATCATTTATTGTAGGAATTCCAAGCATTAAAATAGTTTTTTATTATTATTTCAACTTGATGTGAGCTCTGTATTTTTCTTCAACAAGATCTATAAATTATCTAAAACATTTATTATAATATTTGGGGGGCGTGGTTAAAAGGATTTTTTTACCCCCCTCAATTTAGGGAGGGGGATAAAATTTATCCCTGCAACCCCACATTTCTGCGCCACTGGCTATTAGAAAATTTGTCTGCTAAGATTAAAATCTTTATTGGTCACACCCGCCTCGGTGGCGTAGTTAGCTAACGCGCTAGTTTAGTGTTGAGATAGACTGTCCAGGGCGGGGAGATTGAGGTTCGAGTCTTGGTCGGGTGAACTGGGGATGGGTTTTTCCTTAAAGGTTTTCCACTCTACCTCCACGCAAAGGCGGGTTCACTTCCTCTAAATTCAACCTTCCCAATTCCTAACCCATTAGCGTAGTTAGTACTTAAGTAAATAGCCGGTACGGGTGGTAAGCCGTAGTGTTAAAATTAATAAAATTATTTATTGGTCACGTCATGACCTCCACCCATTTCGAGCCGTAGAGACCCGAACACAAAGGGAAACAGTTTGAATTCTGTGGACTTCAGTTTGTCTATGACAGGTGACAGGTGAGAGCTAGTTATGAATGTATCCAACACAAATTGGTTATCTTTTTCATAGCCTAGTACAAATCACAGTGTGAATATACAGTTCTAACATTTTTAATCTATAATTAGGGCACTATTTATTTAGTTTTATTGTTATAATACATTAATCAGTGATCACGTGAACTTAACTTCAAGCTCATATATTATAGTTCTACAGTTAGGGAAAGGTCGAGGTTCAATTTACAGCCAGGTGTACTAGAATGGATTGTCTAAATAGTTTCCCACGCTCTCCCTACATGAAAATGGGGATACATTTTGTCTAGATCACTTGAACTCATGCCATTAGTGTGATTAAATTGCGGTTATCCCAAACAGGTGGTAAGTAAATGTCAGTTTATAATGATCTCAGCTACTACAGTAGAGTCTCAATAATCCGACCTAAACGGGACAGACTTGGGGGTCGAATTACCGAAATGTCGGATAATACGGAAACAGGTGAAGGAGGAGGGGGGGGGGGAGGACAGAGAAACAAATCCAAATTATCGTAAATAGAAATGCACAATAGGTATGGAATAAGTTTTGTTAGTAATTTATTAATTTACTGTACAGATATAGTTCTGTAATGCTATAAATTACAGAACTTTTATTTTGTGTAAACAAAATTTTGGATTTAAAATTACCATAAGAGGTACTTGAAATTTAATTCAACCTTTTTTTTTATAGTACTGTACATGCATGCAAAATGGCAGACAAAGCAGCAATGGGAGTAGAAACAATATTATGGGTGCGCGCGCAGCACAGCAGTGTGTGACTCACTAACACTAACAAAGAAACGATGGTAGTGGTAAAATAATATGCATGTGCATACTGCACAACAACGTAAATTGCACGTCATGAGGATATGTCGGATTAAACGGAATGTCGGATAACCGAAGGTCGGATTATCGAGACTCTACTGTATTACATTTTATTTTGGATTTATATAACTAATAATACTACAATTAATAATGCCCCGTAGTGGAGAGATTATCCAGTAGTAATGTACCGCTGCCCAGGGGACGTCCTAATGTACTAATCGTACATCCTTTCCGTGGAGGCTCTTTCCATGTCCCTATGAGATGAGGTGATGTTGATAGTGAGTATGAGGGGGTGAAGGCAATGATGATCTTAACTTAACTTAAGCCTAATTAACCAAACCCTAGTGACCATGAGAATTATTCCACTTTCTAGAAAAGTCCTACAGTACCTGTCGGGAATCGAACCCGAGACCCCTAGGTCAGAAGCAAGGGTTTCTGACCGCTTTACCACGAGGGTGGTTACTAACGGCTTAATCTAAGTGGTGTGAGTGAGGAAGCTAGCTTATAGGAAAGGTACCCGCATTAGCGTGGAGTGAGGGTGATAAAATTACAGTGATTATAGACTTTTTGAAACCACACCTACTGCATCTGACAGATATTCCAATTACGATGGCCTTGTGCAGAACAAGTCTAACGCCTTAGACCACGCAGCCACTAATGTGAGGGTATAAATTTACTAAATTGATTCCAAGACTTTTCAGTTATATTTTATTAAATTATTACGTTCAACATAAAAGATATAGACTTAGTCTAACGAGAAGGTATTGGTAGGGGAACTTAGAGGAAATGCATCGCATCAGCGTAAAGCAATCATATATGGAAGATTACACCAGGTGGACCTGAATGAGGTTCGAACCTCTACCTCATCGTCATCGGAATTCTAGTCCATCTCGATAAAGACGCCTTGGACTATGTTGAAGTCAAAAGTGTTATGTTTCTTCCAAATTATTGTTTTTTTTAAACATTTTCCCACGTACTAATTAATATCCATGCATTTTAATGAATGGCCTAGGCCTTATACAAATATATCTTCCTCCATCCTCATCCCATTTTTTTTATTAATCCCTTGAATATTGTATGACCTGTAACTAGGAATAATGATGCTTGAACAACAAATTTATATTCTGGGCTTGATTCATGTGTTTAAGTTTCATTTTTAAACTAAATAATCCCGCCATAACGTATGATTCTACATATTTTTTTTTTTACAAAAAAGTTGTTTACAAAATAAGTTTAGCTCCAGAATTGGTAGGAAAAAACTTCTAGAAATTACAAAGCAGATTTATTTGCGATCGATATAGATAATTATCTTTATATATATAATTCTTCTGTACGTGTGTATGTCACTGAACTCCTTCTAAACGGCTGGACCGATTTTGATGAAATTTTTTGTGTGTGTTTGAGTGGGTCCGTGGATGGTTTAGATTCACAATTGGACCCGGTAGGTGGCACTGCAATCGGGTTCTATGATTTTTTGATTTTTTTAGGGACTTTTTGGGGGGGGGGTTGGCTGGACCGATTTTGATGACATTTTTTGTGTGTGTTTGAGTGGGTCCGTGGAAGGCTTAGATTCACAATTGGACCCGGTAGGTGGCACTGCAATCGGGTTCTATGATTTCTTTGGGATTTGGGGGGGGGGGGGGTTTGGCTGGACCGATATTGTTGAAATTTTGTGTGTGTAATTGAGTGGGTCCGTGGATGGTTTAGATTCACAGTTGGACCCGATAGGTGGCACTGCAATCGGGTTCTATGATTTTTTTGATTTTTTAATATATATAATTCTTCTGTACGTGTGTATGTCACTGAACTCCTTCTAAACGGCTGGACCGATTTTGATGAAATTTTTTGTGTGTGTTTGAGTGGGTCCGTGGATGGTTTAGATTCACAATTGGACCCGGTAAGTGGCACTGCAATCGGGTTCTATGATTTTTTTGGGATTTTGTGGGGGGGGGGGGGGGGGGGAGGTTGGCTGGACCTATTTTTATGAAATTTTGTGTGTGTGTGTCTGAGTGGGTCCATGGATGGTTTGGATTCACAATTGGACCCGATAGGTGGCACTGCAATCGGGTTCTATGATTTCTTTATTTTTTGGGGGGGATTTTGGGGGATCAATCAAATAAAATTAACTGTACCCGGCATACAAATTTGTAAGAAAGATTCGCAACTTTTTTCGATACAGCTGATATTTGTGGAGTTGTGGGCTGAATTCCAAAAATGAATAGATGTTTTATTTTGTATGTTGTCTTGACAAACACTGAATTTGTAATATTTGTGTAACTCACTAATTGGAGTTCATTGTGAATTTGTAATTGTGTTGATCACATAGTATTTGTTTTATTATCGAAATCAACTATGCCATCCAAATGAAAAACCAACGTTTGGGCAGGACAACGCCTGTCGGGTCCGCTAGTTTTACTATATAATCATTAATATTTTATAGGTATTGAGGTGACAGCCGAATATCACTTGATTTGACGGTTGGATGCATGAAAATTGTTTTGGTAACTATTTTAACTTACCAACAGTTTCTCCCTAACATAATCGTACTTGGGTAAAAATTACATTGCACTAAGTTTGAAAATACACTTTTGTAACAAATCATTACTGAACATAAATTTACAGACTAAGTAAAGGATTAATTTGATAGCATTAGAAATAGCAACATGCAATGTAAATCTATACATCCACTAATCAGGCATTCAAAACTTTACAGATACAATATTTGAAGGTGTAAACATAACAACACTAAAGCAGTTAAATCGATGCTAGTCTTCATTTTATTACCGCGTTTTACTACCTGTTCAGGTTACACTCATGTATTATAATTTTATTTACCGGGGCAGGACAAGGAAATAAAATGTTTTATAGGTAAGCCATCTCCATTTGCATGGGAGACGAGTGGAAAACCACTCAAGGAAAAAACCCCCTCAGAAGACTCGACTGGGATTCGATCCCCGATCTCCCTGTTATCAGCAGGACAGTCTTATACGAGAGTGACGCCTTTGACCATTCGGCCACTGAAGCAGGTGCTAGTAAATTAAAATACAATATTGTGATAGAGTTTTTTTATAAATCTTTTGTCCCTGTTAGAATATAAAATAAACCAAGACAATATAATATAATGCGGATAAAAATCATTCTTATTTTGACCATCATCTTATCTTGTTAGCTACACTCAGCTTTCCCTGTAAGATAATAGGATAATAATATTACCTTGACTGATTACACTATGGCTCTATCATACACCTTAGTGAAACCAAGCAATGTAAGTTTGTTTCCTTACGGGGTAAATGGGGGATACTTGTAAATGTTGACAGAGTTACACAACATTTTGTTATGCTCGATTAACAGTAGACAAATATCTATGCTCGAATCTTGATAATTATGTTCTCTTCTGACCTATTTAAAGTTTACCATAATATACACATTCATCACGTTTATTCTCAGCTTTAAATAACATTATATGATCACTCGATGACGTTGTTCGATTTGGTCGAGTGTGAAACTTTTAATAAATCAACGAAGCACATGCAAAACAGTTTGGCTTAATGAAGGTAAGACACTGCTCTTAAGCGTTTTAGTAATAATAAAGCTCTACCAAAGTTACATGGCAGCCAATAAACATTTATAAAGTCACAGTAAATATCAAAATTTAAGAAATAGAAATAAAATATAAACGTTTCCTGGTTGTGATTAAAATGACACTTGAATATAGTTTGTAGGCCTACTCTAACTTTACCTGCAAATTTCCCTTAAAACTAATATCTGGCATGGTTGTCAAGTTAATTGGCAAGTAAGGCCGAGGATTTAGGGTTCATGACCCAGTTATGTAACATATTAATAGTAACATATTTATTCTATCATAACTTTATTGAAAATAATGGACCACCGTAGAATACTGATGAAAATATAAAATACTTATCTGAAGAATAAGTTAGTTGTACTATGGAATAGCGCTATGATAGCTATAAATATGGCTACTTAGCTACAATATTCTAGCTAAATGAGAAGCTGGCATGGATGAGAAGTGCCTACTGGTTAACAAGTTTCTTTGCTACTCTTTCATGCTACTGTACAAACTGTGAAAATATAGCATTTTATGTCACAGACCTAGTGGGAGATACTTTTTTTAATAGCACCGCGTCTTACTACCAGTTTGGGTTGTAGGCAATGTGTTAAGTATTAGAACGTTGAATTTAGAGGAACTGTACCGTATTTGCATGAAGGTAGAGTAGAAAAACATTTAGGAAAACCATACTCAGTACACCCGATCGAGATGAATTAGACCCTCGATCTCCCCGTCATCGGCAGTATAGTCTACTGCGAGAGTATAGGCCTACGTGTTTAGTATCGATTTAGTCAAGTTCCCATTCGTGGATGTGGGAGAGTCATTAAATTCTTGATAAATTATTAAACTGTCACCATTCGCTGGTTGATCTGTGATTGAGTCTCACGTTTTATGGTTCCTTCATCATAAAACAACCAAACAGATTCCACGTGAACCAACTCGACGAGGTTAACTTTAGATGGTGATACCAATCTTGATGTTGTAAAGAGGAAGTTAAAATCTAATTTAGTTTTAATTCCCAGTCCAAAACATAATTTAGAACTTGCAATCTACTAAGTTGTATCAGGTTTACATCAATATGTACCAAGTCATTATTTGATAGCCTAATTGTGCACCTGTTCTTAACTGGCTAATAGAATAAGCAGAATGTATCTGAAGTGGATGAAAATATTATATTCGTAGCTGCAAAAAACTGAATATATACAGAATGATTTATTCGGGACTGAACACCTATTTAAGAAAATTAAATCATGATTGGAAATTCACATTTGAGTGATGTAAAAAATTCCTTGGTTCATGACAAGTAGAAATGTCTCATAGAAGATGGTAGAAGGCACACCCCCACGCTCATCTAATATTCCACATGATAAGTGTTCAGCACCGAATGAATCACCTGTATTTGGTTGACTCCCTCATGTAGCACAAGTAACAATTATAATGCGAAGCTAGCCTTGAATTTATTTACTAAAACGCGCGAAGCAGAAAATGTCAATCATTAATTAGATCGTTTAGTTAAAATAATTATTTATTTGTAACGAAGATAATGCTCTAGTTAAAGAATCTTGAGAAACATTGAAACAATTTGTCACTACTTAGAATTTTTCATTTAATGAGATTTCTGAGAGGCAGGATCGGTGTGACAAGATGTGACGATGAGAAATGAGAGAGTAAGAGAGATAGTAAAAGAAGAGCCAGTCCAGGACAGGATAGAAAGGAATGACTAAGATGGTATTGACAGGTGAGAGGAATGGAGAGGGAAAGGATGACCAGGAGGATGTTGGATATGGAGGTGAGAGGTAGGAGGCCGAGGGACAGTTGGCTGAAGGGAGTAAAGAGGAGTGTGGAGGAGAGGACTGGGCCAAGGTGGAGGGAGAGAGGTGGAGGGAGGAAAGGAGGCGGTGGAAAGGTTTATGTTCCAAACAGACCCGTCCATTCACCTATTAATTCTTGCAACATATTGTTTATAATATCAAAACAGGATTCTCAGTTGATAGAAAGTTCATAAAAGATCGTAAAAGGTCTTGAATCCATAGGTCATATCTAAAAAATTCCATGAATTATTCCTATTTGGTGTGGAGAGCTCCAAAACATTTTCTGAAGCGGTTAGTATGGATATACTCCTTAAAGGACGACTTTAATCTCCTAATGATTTTTAATTTTTTAAAACTAAAATCTTTCGGATATTTTAAAAATGAAACCAAAGGTCCATATATGGTTTCCCATTGGATCACTTTCTTTTAAAACTATTTGGAAAATTCCTGGATTTTCCCCCCAGCATAGTGCGTATTTGTATTCAGTACATTAATAACACTTTGTCCCAGATTAACAAATTATTGAACATTCTCATCAGGTAATTAATAAATTACCTTAAGTATTTTCCAGTGAAAACTTTTGCTGCTATGTGTATTGAGAGTATCATCTCTACCAAACCGATTATATTTCCGTTTTACTTCTGAATAATTCGTAGCCACAATGGTGTCCGTTAAATATTATTTGAAAGATAGAAAAAGAAAAGGTATTTAGATTATAAACGTTTTTTTCAAAGGGCCAAACTATTTATAATACTATAAAAATACGGCCAGATGCTAAATGTTATCATAAAAAAGTGAGGAAATGTTTTCTTATCGGAGTCTGTAAGCCCTACCTTTCAATGTCCTCGGTAAGGGAAGTTCCGTTTCAACTACGGTAGAAGTGTGTGTAGACAGAAAAAAACAACAACAAAAAAAACACAAAAAACATCAATTAAAAAAAAACACTTTACATTGCAGATTGAGTTAGAGCTGGGTGCACTTACTTGCCTTTGGATTTGACCTGATGTTAATTTGAGAGGAAGGACAGACAGATACAGGGTGTTTCAAACTTCAAGTGCCCCGATGCTCTTACCAATACAGTTACCTGCGAACAGCACACCATGCAAGTAATTGTTTATTAGTAGGCTCTAGTGCCAGCATGGGCTATAAGCGACTTATACTATTTAATTAAAAGTGACGTTTAGTATCTGACCTCAGTGCACCTGGCTTCGAGTCTAGGGGGTCCGGGCTCTATTCCCGGCTGGTACCATGGGTATTCTTTACTTTAAGCGAATGATCCCAACGGTGACCAAGATTTGGTTAATTAGGCTTATGTTAGGTTTAGGATCACTCCTGGATCAACAACTTCATGATAAGAATTAATAGCCAGAGCTATTATTTATGCTCATTAGTGGGAATTACTCCATCTAGATATCATATTCTGAAAATTGAAAAAATGACACCTGGACACGGGAATCGAACCCGAGACCTTTGGCTTAGTACGCCAATGCTCTAACCACTGACTATCCAGGATTCCAGGATTGGGCACGGGACAAATCCTGGATAGCTCAGTGGTTAGAGCATTGGCGTACTAAGCCAAAGGTCCCGGGTTCGATTCCCATGTCTAGGTGCCATTTTTCAATTTTCAGAACTTCATGATAGCTATCATCACATCACCTCAATGCAGGTAACACGTGGGCGTCATATCCCTCCTCCCGCTCATATTTGTCATACGATAAAAAACTAGGATGATGAGATAAAAGTTAATTGTCAGAGTATTAGCCTGGAGAGGGAATGGTGAACCACAATACTGAGATAACCATCTCCAGGGCACCAGGACTGGAGTTGAAAGCCGGTACTAAGAATCAGCGTCTGTTTTATTACAATGTCCGAGCAGCCAACCCTTCCGATATTTCAAAAATGTGTCCAGGGAAAGAAAAAAATATTACATCAATATAGTATCTCTATTCAGCCATATAACTCAATCTGCAATATAAATCTACTTTCAGCCATAATATTATTTACAAACAAATTTAAAATGGCAGGCTAACAACAAGGCTACTTACTATCTTGTAAACTATTTACTACTATTTTTATAATTATTATTTTGAATTACGGTTAATGTAAGGAGGTTTGTGTGTAGTGGGAATATACACTATGATTAAGAAACCATAGTAATAAAAAAATGAAGAGACAGATTAGAAAGAAGAAATGTTAGTTATGTAAACTGAAACGATAAGTTTTCACATGTTATTACTTATGTTAGAATTGAATTGAGTCGGGAAGATTTGATAAAACTGAAATAATGTGTTTGGGACACGACAAGACACAGCCAGCGCACAGTCCCTTCGGTGTGAATCCATCTTAAGATGGGGTGCTAGTGAGCTTGAGTTTAGGGAAGTATTTTTGAAGTTTTTACAGCATAAACATTTTTGGCCAAAATAAATCAAATATTTCTTCAATAGAAACATAGAGTTTAGTTTTCTGCACATGCTAGTCTCAACAGTCCTTGAATATCTTTCAAGGGAGTCCTAGAATTTAATGACAACTTTTTCTCTTAATTTAAAAGTTTGTCACCAAATGCCACCATGCTCATGCCAAATATTCAAAAACTGTTGAATTAGCACGTGCAGAAAACTAAACTCTATGTTTCTATAGAAGAAAAATTAGATTTATTTTGTTCAAAAAATGTTTATGCTATAAAAACTGCAAAATTAGCACACTAAATTCGCGCTCACTAGCACCCAGCCTTGAGCGTGGGGCTGTGCCACGCGCCTATGCGCACCGCCGCACGTATTTAAATAGCACCACTCGCACCGGTGCACCGCACTCTGTGGGACTGGTGCCATTTAAATACGTACCGTGCATCCATGTCAATAATAAAAGGTGTGGCTGAGCACAGTACCAAGCTCAAGTGAGAGCCGACCTTTATAAGCATTTATTTTATACTTTTGGGGTAAGAAATTAGTAATTTGAAATGTAGAGGAAATGTACTCGCATTTAGGTAGAAGGAGAGGGGGAGAAAACCTATTAAGAAACAACACCTTCAGCAAACCCACCTGGGATTTGAAACACATACTCCTCGTCACCAACAAACCAAACTACAGTCCGAAAGTGCATATGAAAGGACTTTTAGGAAATAAAAACATACTTTTTTTGCAGCCAACATTTAAAATATTTTATAAATTTTATCAGTGTATTGATAGTATCTTTAAAGTGATAAATCTAGATAATGTGGACTTGATGTATGACTAAGTGAAAGTAGCTATAGTACATTTTATAGCTGTCAGATAAGGGTTTTCCTATGAAATTTGGACTGTAGATAAGCTTGATATTTAATTCACGTTCTCACCATCGTGAGTGATAAAAATAATATAGTTTTTAAGATATAAATATATTTAAATATATCCGAGCAAGAAATATTTTACCCGTAAAATTATCACCATAAATCTGACGGAACCACTTTTTTTTTTAAATAAAAGTAAATGAGTCAAAGGACGATATATTTAACAGAGGTTAGGTGGAGTTCAAGTATTACGTAAGCACCTTAAGGGGAGAGAAGGGGGTTCGAGCATTGCTTATTTTTGCTGACAAGGGTTGTGGGGGAATCAAAACAATGCTTACGTAAGACAGAGAAAGACGGGCAAAATTGAGGGAGGGCTCATTGCAAGCCGCTTGGACTTCGGGCCAGCAATGAAGATGCTGAATGGCTAAACGAGGAAGAATGGAGAAGCCTAGAGAAGTAAGCCAAAGCTTGAGTGAACTAGCCCCCCAGATAAAAACATAATAATTGAAAGTGTTAAGACGTGGATTCAAGAAATTTGGTCATCGGATTAAATGGAGTTTAGGGTATTTTTTTTTATAAATATAATATTAATTTATTCACTAATAATACTTTTTTATAACTTCGATTAAAAGTAAATTGAAATTTTAAACTTTTATAATGTTATAACTTGTTTCAATTTTACCTGTTTAATAAATTTAAATTCATTGTATACCAGTGTTAATTGTCAATTATTTCGCAATATTAATTTACGCCTCTATAACCATAACTACCAGCAATTTATAAATTGCATTAATTTTTTTTATCATCCTGTGAATAAATGAAAAAAGTTGACAAATCATTCGTAAGTAAGGATTGGGGGGGGGGGGGGGGTTTCAGGCATTTGCTTATTTCGCTTACAAGGGGGGGGGGGTAAAAATGGCCAAAAATGTGCTTAGGTAATAATTGAACGCCCCTCTTAGTTTTAAAACTTAAACTATGATCAAAGTAACCTACAACGATTGTGTTCAAACCAGAGGTTATATTAAGGTTAGACTAACTAGACTCCGTAACGATGCAGTACCCAGATGAATCCAGCAAGGTACCTGTGAGAGTCATACCCATGACTGATGACGCCCCTCTGCGATGTCTGTCCGGTACCAGCGCCCGCAGTCCCGGTATATGTCCCAGGACCGAGTAGTAACCAGCCTTGAAACGGGCGTTCATCCAGCAGTAGATGACGGGGTTGTAGCACGAGTGGGACATGGCGAGCCAGTGGAACGCGAAGTACAGGTAAGGTAAGCCCGACCAGGTACCGATGTTCTCATCGTTGTCTATCACGATCTGCGGTGCGGATGGGGGGCAAAGAGTAGACATGAAACAATTAGCAAAGACAGCCTCAAACGTTAGTACTCTCTGGCAAGGCGCCCATGTGGGAGACTCCTCTGCCGCCACTACAATTAATTTTAGCACCGCGTCTTACTACCCGTTCGGGTTATACGCTTAAGTACTAATTACACTAATGGATTAGGAAATGGGAAGGTTGAACTGAGAGAAAGTGAACCCGCATTTGCGTGGAGGGAGAGTGGAAAACCATTTAGAAAAAAAACCCATTCACCCGACCGAGATTCGAACCTCGATCTCTCCGTCCTCGGTGGTCTGACTCAACACGACTGGCGCGTTAGCCAACTACGCCACCAAGGCGGGTCCGCCACTACAGATTGTTTAGTTGTTTCCACCTCATCCTACATTAATGGATACATTCTATGGTCCAATCTCATCAAAAGCCATACAATATTTAAGAGTAAACAATTTATTTAATAACTATCTTTAAATGAGAGATATCAATTGCATATGCCACAAAGCTGCGTAACTTAGGGCTCAAAGGCACTCAACACTTTGTAAAACAAGGAGCATATAATTAACTAATCATGTATTGCTCTCCACCCTGTGTTTCGTAATTAACTATGCATTATTGATAAAAGCTGTACCAAAATTACTCATAGATAAACATTTCAGATCCTCTGAAGCTCAGTGGTAGACTAATAATAACAAAAGAAAGCTGATAATAAATATGACGAATGCTATGCAGTGGCGTTTTTCTGCCTCTTTCTCGATGGCAAAAAGGAGTTCAAAGGGAATAGTTGATTGTGTTTCCATAACGATATAATTGTGTCGAAGGGAATTTAGTTTGTCTGTTTACAATGAGGCCACAGAGTGTATGAGGGGAAGTAGAGGTAAGCGAACATACGAGGCTATTTTTTTATGTGTGTGTGTGTGGGATGATTAAATTTATTTGGTATCTATGCACGTTTTAGCAAATGAAGTGCTCGTGAAGTGTCGGTCAAGGGAAACATGTATTTGATAATAATTACCTGGGAAGGTCAATGTATACACCTTAGCATGTCATCTTATAACTCAACTAATATGTTTATTTGGCTATTTATTTATGTTTATGTACCGCGTCTTAAAAGGAGGCCAGGTATGATGAAGATGAAAATATTAGAAGGCTTACCTTTAGTATGTAATTATAAATAATAATTATAATAATATTGCATAGGCTTGAAATCAGCTACTATGCTAAGATATTATAATATATTATTTATTTTAATATATGTAAAAAATGTAAAAAATGTAGTAACTAAAAAAAGAGGTACTAAAAGTTTAAAAAAGTAATCTCAATACGCGTTACCTACCACTTATTAAGGCTGGATGGGGGGACGAGAAAATAAAGGTCAATGGTTTGGCATTTTTTTTATATCAAAACATTTGTTGGTCAAAATAAATAAAATATTTCTTCAGCTGAAACATAAGAGTTTAGTTTTCTTCACATGGTGATATCAAAAGTTGAGGAATATCTGTCGTGGGCATAGTAGTGGTGAAAACTTTTTAAATGAGGAGAAATGATGTATTTTGTCTGACTGGTTTATAACCAACGTACTTGCACTAAAATGTTTTAAGAAAAAAACACGCTCATAACGACTTTTACAATCAAATTTGATGAAAGTTTTTTATTTGATATTTAAAATGGGTCATCAAGGACAGATGACCATGCCAATAAAAATGGGTGATAGTTTTATTCTACTGTTTGATATATAAAACTAGAACAATTATTTGTAACTAGACAGAAAAACAAAACATTTCACAGATGATGAAAAACACGATAGTCTACATCACATAGTAATAATAAAAAAATAAAAATGGCTTCAGTGTTATTGCTACTCCAGAAATCCTTTTGTAAACGTTTTTATAGATTCGAACACTGAATGTTCCCAAATGAATAGTTATTCTTACGTAAATTCTTTTCTATTTTGTGAACATCATTAGATATTTAATTTATTTTGAAATCTCCCAATTTTCAAGAGAATAATTCTGACAGAGGTGAATTTATCAAACTGTTGAGGAGAGTCTACATTTACTTTCCTTGTTGATCAGACAAGGTAATTTAAAACTACTCGTTAGTTGATAATATTTCTGTTAGGTTGTGATGATGTACACAATAAACGGTGCACGCGTTTGTGGGGTGGAGAGGAAGGAAAGAAGGGCATTTTATCCCCCCCCCCCAACCCTCAAGATCCCACGAAAAAAATGTATTCTTAAAAAAACTAAATAAAACTTTTAAATTAATTTTAGAACACTTAAGATTAAGATTTTAAGTTCAGGCTGAATACTATATTTTTTTCACCCACTGAGTCTTAGTATTCTTCCGGGATATAGGTGTTTTAGTCAAGCAAATGGGGTAAGGATGAGGAAGGTAGAACATAGATGAGATGTACTCTCATTTGTGTCGATGCAGAGTGGAAAACCATATAGGAAAATTAAACACCTTAGGTCCACCCGACCGGGCTTCGATTTCCGACCTCCGCATCACTGAAAAACTTGACTAGTTGAGGCCTATATTAGTCTACGTGCTCACCGATGTGGGCGACTTTATTTCCAAAATGTATACCGCTCTACACATTAAAACAGCCCTAAAATTCCAAATAGGGGAGGGGGGAAAACAACAGAAATAATGTCTTAAATACTTTAATACCACTCAAAATACCCCTCCCCCTTCAAGTAAATTTCTGGGTGTGCTAGTGTTATGAAGTGAGATCCAAATTTGTTTTTGGAGCATTTCCGATTTGTGGATTGAAATGTCCTTCCTGTTGACCCATTATGACTGACTATTTTGTTTTTATTTCTGTGGAGCCAAGCAATGTTTTACGAGACTCGTTTAGTCAGAGCAGAGTGTGTGGAGCTCCTATTATGAGAGGAAGGTTTATATATATATTTCTGTCGGTCTACTGCAATGCGTCATGCATCTCTGTTGCACACTCGCTCGAGGTTTGGTTCAATACAACATAATGAAGTCCATCTGCATGTGGTCATCCATAAACAAGTAGTTCCGAGGGTGGACGACGGAGTATTTTGTTCCATGAAGCTATAAAAAACAGTGGCCTAGGGGGCTTCAGGATCTATGACGAGATCTAGTTTAGAATCTCTGTGGGTACACTTGAGGGACTGGGGTGTTGTGTCTAGATGTGATTCATAGCTGTGATTTTTACACTCATGAGGGCACACTTTCTCTAAAAAAAATACCCTCTCCATTCCTATGTTTTAATTTTTGAATCATATAAAATGGGGGTTCATGTACAATCTATCTAATATAAAAACTTAATTAAATATAGATTACATATTTAAAATAATTGTTATTAAACTTATCTTATTATTATTATTATAGTAATTTAATTTAGTATACGTAAATAATTATGATTATATGATAATAAATTATAATTATATATAATTTAATAATATAAATAAATTATAATTATATATTAATTTATACTAATATAAATAAATTATAATTATATATATAATTTATATTAATATAATTAATTACAATTTTATATTAATTTATATTAATATAAACTATTTATGTAAATAATATTAAAATATATAATAATAATTTATTAATACTAACTAGTACTTAAGGTTAATTTAATATAAATAATTTTTAATACATATATTTAATTAATATAATCATTTAAATGTAAAAAATAATTTTAAATATATTTAACTTATTAATATATTATATAACAAATATATATAAATTATTTATATTAATATAAATACTTTATAATATGCTATTAAACGTACCAAAAAACTACATTTCTTTCATTTTTATCTGTAAACAATTAAGCTTAACAATTTTTTTAGGTTATGCTTTGTAAATACAGGTTAGGTGATGTTAAATTAAATTAGGCTTAATTTCTTATACATTTCTAAAGTTAACTTGTATGAGCAAGGGTATATTATTAAATTACAGTAAACTAGTTAAATTACTCTAGCTAAGTATGTTTATTTAAGTTATAAGTTAAATTGTTTAAGAAAGTTATGAAAATGTATTCAACCTTATCAACTTAAGTTAAATCAATATGATTAATAATTGATTAAACGGTAAAATAAATAAATATATATTGAAGCCGCAATCTATAAATAATTAACTTAAGTTTAATTGGTGAATGCATGAAAGCTATTTAAGACAGAGTTCCCGATGTCATATAGAGAGAGTGGTTGAGGTCTATAGAAAAAGAAACCTCTTTAGCTAAAGATTAACTAAAAAATCACGTATGAAATTAATTTACAAATCCTATGACTTTAACAAAAATGTTGACTTGGGAAATTTTTTGATTGGCTACGACTTGTTGGTGAAATACTATTGAGTATGTGTCAGTATTAGTATGTATCAGTTTCTTGATTTACAAATAGACAAATTTTTATGGGTATTTTTTTAGCACAGCATTTTTTTTAGGATCTCATACTACACGGTCGGGCTGTACGCTTATGTACTAATTACGCTAAAGGATAGCTTAGCTTAGCAATGAATGTGAACACAAACTGACAAAACCTTAGCACAGCATAGCATAGCTTAGAGCCACCACGCCCTGAGCGACCAGCCTCGCGACCAGCCGCTGTGACACCCGCGACCAAGGAAGCGTCCGGCCACGTCAGTCGCCTGCACGCCGTTCGTTATCCCAGTGGTCGCCGCGGCCAGCTGGTCGCTGCAGTCAAGTGCGCACTGACCCAGTTACCACAAGCATTCTCGCTGGTCGCTGATAGTGCGGTTGGTCGCCCAGTACGTGGTGGCCCTTAGCTTAGCGTTCTGTGTGAATCGGCCTTTATGCCCATTCGAAATTTCAGCTCAATCGGTGTAGTGGTTTTTGAGTGAAAAGGTAAAGTATATTTGTAGCACATAACCCAACGACAGAGTGATTACTTTATGATTCATAATATAATAACTGTTACGAAGGTGTGAACAAATATGTACTACGCTATTTTACTTAAAGCGTTCGATTAATTTTTTCATTTAAAAAGTGTCTATAAATTAACATAGACCAACAATAATAAAAGAGAAGTAACTTAATATTATATACTCTAATATCAGCGAGGACGGGGAGATCGAGGTTCGAATCTCGGTCGGTGAACTGGAGGTGGTTTTTCCTAAATGGTTTTCCACTCTCCTCCACGCAAATGCGGGTTCACTTCCTCTAAATTCAACCTTCCCAATTCCTAATCCATTAGTGTAATTAGTACTTAAGCGTATAACCCGAATGGGTAGTAAGACGCGGTGCTATAATTAAATTAAAATTAAATTAAAATTTAATATCAGACCAGTGATTTAGTGTTCAGTGCAACCGACTAAGAGCAAAGGGGTACCGGGTTTGACTCCCGAAAGGGTAAATTACCCCAACGATCCCCAGGGTTTGGTTAGTTAGGCTTAAGTTATGTTTGAGTGTTTCTACTGGTTCCACACCTCATACTCACTATCACCATCACCTCATCTCATCGGGACATGGAAAGAGCCTCCACGGAAAGGATGTACTATTAGTACATTTGGATGTTCCTTGAACAACGATACATTTCTACTGGCAAATCTTTCCAATCTTTACGGATTGATGTAGCCCAGACGCGCAATATATATCTACAATTACAAATTAACCTGCATCAATGACCGCATGGTTTAAGGCGTCACTATCGTGCTATACTAGACTGCTGATAACCGGGATATAGGGGTTTGAATCCCGGTTAGCTGTACTGAGGTTTTTTCTAAAATAGTTTTCCACTCTCTCTCTTTCTCTCTCCGAGTAAATGCGTGTACACTTCTTATAAATAACCTTTCTCATCCTTAAAACCATTAGCGTGATTAGTATATAAGCGTATAACTCTAATGGGTAGTAAGACGCGGTGCTTAAAAAAAATACAAATTACAATCAAATACTGGTACATGACAGCTCAACAATTTTTGCTATCACATTCACATAAGTATAAATATAAACCCATACCGGTCCGTCAAATGGGCCGTATAATTTCAAACGACAGTTTATAACGCTACATTTGTTCTACCGACAATACCAAAATACCGACCATCGACTCATTTAATAAAACGTACCCCTACTACTTTTCTCTCCAGGTTGATTTAATTTCTTCAATCAGTTTAATTTGCACGATCAATCTTGCGCTTCAATGTGGCCAAACGGGGTCCCGCTGAATATTACCGAGGTTGTGGTAAAACCCCCCCCGGACCTCATGCGGTCATTCACGTGACTTGCCACAGCGAGTCCGTGGGAAAAACACACATTATGCATGTATTATTTGTCCGATATGTCACGTTTAGAGTGACATATGTGTAGTGTGTTCGCAGTCTGTTCATTGATAAATACTGAGGTCTTGGATGGTTTTGCTATTTTTTTGGTATAGATAATAAATATATTAAACCCAGTTTTTATTTTAACGATTTACATGCTTCATGGTGACCTGGTGGTCTAGGGGTAACATGTCGGACCTCTGTGCTGGGGGTCCGGTGTTCAATCCCCGGTCCCGACACAGATTTATTTGATTGCCAAACCCTTCCTTCACCTCTGACAAGACGTATATTAATCACAACTTGTGAATGTGAGGAATGCCAGGCCTCCACCGTGGTTCGGATTCCCGCGTTAAACTGTAGGTCCCCCATTTCATCTCACAATCACCCTACCATTACATACTAGCGTAAGTGTGTATAACCCGAACGGGTAGTAAGACGCGGTGCTAATAATAATAATACATGCTTCACTGGTCGTCTGGTCTAAGACGTCACTCTCATAGCCTGCTGAAGATGGGGAGGTAAGTGTTCGAATCCCAGTCAGCTCTACTGAGGATGGTTTTTCTTGAATATTTTTCCACTCTCTTTCCACGCAAATGCAAGTAAGATTACCTCTAAAAACACGTCCTTCCCAATCCGTACCCCTTTAGAGGAACTATCATATATGCGTATAACCTGAACGCGGGGATATAAATACATAAAAGTTGTTACAATTTAATCAAAGGTGTAAAGATGAGGAGAGTGTCACTAGATACTGTATTGGTGCACCCACGGACTAGACGTCAAGCACTTTTAGTTCGGTTTTACGGTGACGGAGATGTTCAAACTATGGACGTGTGTAACGAGTTTTTTCTCTAATATCTTTCTAACCCCATGCTAAGTAAACGTGGGTACACTTTATCTAGATTATACCGCATTCCTCCTTATTCCATTAGGGGGAATATGTGTGGAATATGTTTACAGCCCCAGAGAGTAATAATACCACTTGCACTGAAATAAGCAGCACTAGGTGATTGTTTCTATGTGCGTGTGTGTTGACAGGAGCTGTACACATATTTACTAATTGAATAAGGACGAGGAAGGCAGAACTCAGTTGAAGTGTATCAGCATTTGCAAAGAGGGGGCTAGTAAGAGAGAGAACGAGATAACATATATATAGAGAGAAAGAGCACGATAAAGATAGAGATAGAAACAGACAGAGAAAGAAAGAGTAAGAGAGAAAAGAGAATGATAAAAAGAGAAAGATATACTTTTCTCTTTTTAGCACCGCGTCTTACAATCCGTTAGGTTTATTTGCTTACATGCTAACTACGCTAATGGTTTTAGGAATGAAGAGGGCTATATTTAGAGGAAGTGTACCCGCATTTGCGCGGAGGGAGAGTGGTGAAACCATTTTGCTAAAACCACCCTCAGTACACCCGACCGAGATTCGCGCCTCTATCTCCCAGTCATCGGGACTCTAGTCCACAGCGAGAGTGACGCCTTAGACATTGCGGCCATCGAAGTGTTGCGAGAGAGATAAAGAAAGATAGAGAGAAATATAGATGGATAAAGGGTTATATGTTACGGATAGTGTGCAAAATCTGGATAATGTCGAGACTAGCCGAGAGATGTCATCATTATCCAAGTGCTGTGGATAAAGTCAAAAATAGAAAGCAATTTATCTCATTTACGACCCTATACGGATGATATCGACAATATTCAGCAAGATTTGGATAACTTTGAATAATAGGCCTATTTGTAAAACTAAGCAGGTTTCAATACGAATTTTATTTTGAGACAATATTTAGAAATTGAACAATAAATTGGATCGTAGCAGTGCACTAATATTCGAAATGACTCATTTTATGCTTTATTTTCCACTAACCTAACCTAGCTTAACCTAACCTAACTTAAACTAGTCTAACATAGCCTGAACTCACATAACCTAATCTAACCTAACTAACCTAGCTTCAACAAGAGAAATAGCCACTATACAAGTGCGGGTGAATAATGTCAATATTATCTGGATGAACTTCTAAAAAAACATTATTCAATACCTCTCACTCAACATTATCTACGTATTTTGAATAACGTCAACATTATCTGGATAATATTGATTCATCCAGGTTTGGACTTGATCCGTATCGCATATACTAGCACTCGTCTGGAGTGATGACTGGAGACCACTTGGTGGAGATATAAAAACACTACCAAGGACCAAGGATTGAAACCAGACGTTTAGATATAGAATAGAATACGATATTGATATTTTCAAGGTGATTAATTATTTCGGACCCCTTCGGTGGCCGCATGGTCTAACGCGCTAGTCTCGTGTCAGACTAGACTGCCGGAGACGGGAGATCGGGTTTTGATCCGGTCAGGTGCACTGAAGGGGTTTTCCTTGTATGGTTTCCACTTTCTCTCCACGCAAATGCGGGCGCACTTTCTATAAGTTAAACGTTAACGCATTGGTGTAATAGTACATAATCGTCCAACCCGAAAGGTTAGTAAGATGCGGTGCTACAAACAAAAATAAATAATCCTTTTTGTCAAAAACTTAGTATGAGGGGTGATTATTATGGTTTGGCCGGCAAGTATATTTTCCAAAATTGAGTCCCGTAGACACATATTTTATCTAATAACAAAACGATAGTCAGAATAACACTTCATAGATCATTTTGGTCACTCGACAGTCATAATTTTACTGTACAATTTTAACAAGTGTATAATTATAAGCTTAAATAGCGAGTCAATGATTTAATAATAAAATAATAATAATAATAATAATAATAATAATGTAGTAATAATATTTAGCACCGCGTTTACTAACCCGTTCGGGTTATACGCTTAAGTACTAATTACGCTAATGGATTAGGAATTGGGAAGGTTGAATTAAGAGGAAGTCAGCCCACATTTGCGTGGAGGGAGAGTGGAAACCATTTAGGAAAAACGCTCCCAGTTCACCCGATCGAGATTAGAACCTCGATCTCCCGTCCTCGCGGTCGAGCCCAACACGACTAGCGCGTTAGCCAACTACGCCACCGAGGCGAATGTCAATGATTTAAAATATATTACAATTCACGAGTTATAAGGGTCAAACTTGCTATTTTATGTTTTTTAAGTACCATTGTTAAGGTAAAGTAATTAATGTACGGGCTGAAGTTTAGTGAAACTAGACATTGATATGAGGTGTACACAATAAAATAATTATAATACCAATATTCATTGAAATATTTATATTAATATTAATATTATAAATATACCATTCTCTAAACCTCATATGAATATCTAGTTATTATAAATTTCAGCCCCAAACATTAATCGATAATAATTTCATTGAAATATTTTTTAAGTATTAATATTATAAATATTTCATTCTGTAGACCTTATTTTAATATCTAGTTACACTAAATGTTAGCCGCGTACATTAACTATTTTAGCTTAACAATGGTACACAAAATGCATAAAAAAAGTTTGATCCATTATAACTCGTGAACTGTAATAATTTGAAATCATTGAATCACTAATTATAGCTTATAATTAATTATACATTTGTTAAAGTTGTGCAGTAAAATTTCAATGGTCGAATGGACTTTAATGAGAAAATAGTTCAATTTAGTTTCATACGCGCCAAAACTGTACTTTTGTTGTTGTTATTGGAAGCAAAAAAAAACCAAATCAGAACATTTTAGAATCATTTTTCGTGCTTCATCCTGATCATACAATTTAATATAAAAATGTTATACAATTATATCTAGTATCTGATACATTTTGATTATACGTTCATAATGGATGGAATTACTAAATTATTGATTTAGAGAACCGTTGTGAAATTGATTAAAGTCGTAATATTTTATTTACTAATTATAACAGATTACTAATAATTAGGTTTAATTTTTTAGCAATAAATTCTCGTGCTGAAGTTTTATTTGATCGAGTCTTATAAATCATTTAAATATTTTTTGGCACCTTGTTTTAAAAACACACCCAACTATTCGGATTTAATTACACAAATGGTCAAAATATAGTTACTCAAATTTGTGTGTAAGGAAGGAGGGGAAAAAACAAACTCAACCAAGGGCGCCCATGAAGACCCCCTTATCATTCTGCAATAATTACTTTTTTTAAATTTTTAGTAAACAATAAAATGCTGTATTTGAGATTTGACTGCAATTTGCTATTAACAACTTTGAACCATCAATATACGAGATAGCAGATAAAAATGATAAAATGTGGATTTCCTCCCGTTTCCTATTCATAGCTTTTCTTTTTATTTTGTTCTCTTCAGTAAACTTTCAAGAAATTTGATGTTTATTTTCAATGGGTTAAACTACAAGAAAATTTTAGTTTTTGTTAATTTTTCAGCAACATTTTTTTGTTGCGAAGATTGGTTCTTGAAACTCATACATATAATTGGTGCTGATTTATGTTCAGATGCTATAAAATTTCCCTCCTATAGGGTTAAATTTCTGAAAATTTCTTTCAAAAATGGTGGGGAGGGAGGAGATGGAATTGCAATAGGAGATGGAACTCCGGCAAATCAGCCCCCCCCCCCCCCCCAATTTGGAAAGCTCACATGGGTGCCATTGCTCTCAATACACACGGCCGGGATTTGAATCCTGACCTCTTTATCGTCGCGACAAACCAAACTATATGAACTCAATGCTTAATTCATGTTCCCAACGATGTTTTTTTTAACTAAAGCAATCTCTCAAAAGTTGACTAAAGTTTATCAATAATTTACTCGCTTAGTTAATTGATTCGTCATTCCATTGTTTCTTGACCAATTATTGAATATAATAAAATTATATTATCATTCGATCTATTAATTCTAATTCAATGACTCGTGTAAATTATCTGAATTCATACAGGTTCAGCCTCACGAAATTTAGTGTCAACGTTTGAAATAATTGCTGTTCTCATTTTGTTTGGGTTTAGTTACAGACATTAAAAAAAATTCAATTTAATTTTTTTTTACAAAGAGTTTAAAATCTTTTAATTGTTAAGAAAACTAAATGTATTTTATAAAATGTTTTGATAGATAACCAAATGTATATTTGTTTAATAGATACTTCGTTAGTTTGTGATATTTAAATCTTTTTGTTATTTACTATCCGGCGTAGCACAAAAATTAGTATATACTTAAAATCACAATATAAAATAAACATTATTGATAAAAACAATATATTAAAAAATGTAAATTATTATTAAAAGAAAACTTTACCAAGCTAACTAAATAAAACCATTAAAACACAAGTACACAATATTTACACAAAATAAAGCAACGCAACAAAATCTTCATAAAGAGCAATTAATCTTAGGCAATTTTCATAAACTCACAAAAAAAGAAACAATGTGCATCTATAAAAAGAAATCATCATCGTAAAAAAAAAAGCTTTATCAAACCTAAGACTTGTAAACCAAATCATCATTTCACAACTCAAATATCTTCACATAGCGAAGCATCGTAGCAAAAATAATATATACAAACAGCAAAAATCAATAAAAGATATAATTGTGCACCGCACAGACTTTCTCTTTTGTTTATCTTAAAATATAGACTTTACTAAAAACTTGTAAGAGTTGTAAAATTAAATAATATACATTGATGCAGAAACAATCCACCAAAGAGCATACATATATAATATACAATGTTACAGAAACATTGAGAAACAAGGAATATCTCAGTATACCAAAGAGCATAGAAATCAATCTCATTATTTCAATGTGCTATATATATGCTTATAGCTCAGAAATTATTGGTTTTAAAAATACCTATTCCAAATAAAAGATTTTACTTTTATTAGTACTACAACTTTACAATGATAAGTTACCTCGTATCTGAAATAGTTGCGTAGAAATGATAAAAAATTGGAAATTTACGCTTATGTAAAGTACCCTTAAATTTGTTTTCATGATAAAACGCGAATATCCATTTCGTTTGTATTGTCAGAAAATGACTAGGTACAAAATTTAATCAAAATCGTCAAAGCGGATTTCGAGAAAATTTATTTTATATAATTTTCCCCTTCGGTAAACTACTCTTAATTTTAGGGTTAGATATATAATTCAAAAACCCTTGGGGGTAACCTTATGAAAATAATAGATACCAAGTCTTCTTAGCCCAACAGGTAAAATGGTTTTGGCTCTAGGCCGAGAAATAGACACACAGACAGACAGACATACTGATGGATTCACGAAAACTAATTTTTCTGTTTCAGAGGGTCATGAAACGACGTTCATCAAAATATCGAGTTATAATTATTTTACGACAATCACACTATTTCTCTCGCTAAGAGGTCGAGAGAAAGTAGAAAGTATGCGCAAAACCAATGTTTTATTACAAAAATAAAACATTTGAACAAAAAGAATATAATAAAAACAAATATATATTCAAATAAATCAAAGAAACAAAACGAATTCATAAAAAATCAACAAATCATTATAAAAATATTCAAATGATCAAAATCATTATCATATAACAAAGACATTCACAAAGATCCAATCTTTATATCATAAACATAATATGAAAAGGATTTTAGATTGAATGGGAACTGACCAAGAGACTATTGAAGGGCAGCCAGCACATTGTAAAGACGATCACCACGATCACCATCATCTTGATCATCTGTAAAACAAAACACAATCATCAATAAACTACACTTGATTATCGTGTAATTGCAATATACAGTGAAATAGTTAATTAGACAACATATAAGCTGATGAATGGACCGCAATATTTGATATCAACTTCCAAGTCTGACCTAACAGGCTCATACCAACAATACATCATTATCATCAACTGTTTCCAGCCTGTGACCGGGCCAGTTTAAACCTCAATCTATCATTCCACCACTCTAACTCGTTTAATTTCTTCCATTCTTCTCCTCTAACTTGAAACACTTCCTGTTATCTGCTCCTCCATCTCTTTCTTGGCCTCTCTTGTGGTCTTTTTCCTACATACTTCATATCCATCATTTTCTTTGGCATCCTTTCCTTCTCCATCCTCATTATATGACCATACCACCCCAGTCTTCCTTCCTCTACTATTTCATGTACTCCAACATCCTCATTACATTCCCATACCATCTCAGTCTTCCTTCCTCTACTATCTCATGTACTCCAACATCCTCATTACATGTCCATACCATCTCAGTCTTGCTTCCTCTACTATCTCATGTACTCCAACATCCTCATTACATGCCCATACCATCTCAGTCTTGCTTCCTACTATCTCATGTACTCCAACATCCTCATTACATGCCCATACCATCTCAGTCTTGCTTCCTCTACTATCTCATGTACTCCAACATCCTCATTACATGCCCATACCATCTCAGTCTTGCTTCCTCTACTATCTCATGTACTCCAACATCCTCATTACATGCCCATACCATCTCAGTCTTGCTTCCTCTACTATCTCATGTACTCCAACATCCTCATTACATGCCCATACCATCTCAGTCTTGCTTCCTCTACTATCTCATGTACTCCAACATCCTCATTACATGCCCATACCATCTCAGTCTTGCTTCCTCTACTATCTCATGTACTCCAACATCCTCATTACATGCCCATACCATCTCAGTCTTGCTTCCTCTACTATCTCATGTACTCCAACATCCTCATTACATGCCCATACCATCTCAGTCTTCCTTCCTCTACTATCTCATGTACTCCAACATCCTCATTACATGCCCATACCATCTCAGTCTTCCTTCCTCTACTATCTCATGTACTCCAACATCCTCATTACATGCCCATACCATCTCAGTATTGCTTCCTCTACTATCTCATGTACTCCAACATCCTCATTACATGCCCATACCATCTCAGTCTTGCTTCCTCTACTATCTCATGTACTCCAACATCCTCATTACATGCCCATACCATCTCAGTCTTGCTTCCTCTACTATCTCATGTACTCCAACATCCTCATTACATGCCCATACCATCTCAGTATTGCTTCCTCTACTATCTCATGTACTCCAACATCCTCATTACATGCCCATACCATCTCAGTATTGCTTCCTCTACTATTCATGTACTCCAACATCCTCATTACATGCCCATACCATCTCAGTCTTGCTTCCTCTACTATCTCATGTACTCCAACTTCCTCATTACATGTCCATACCATCTCAGTCTTGGTTTCCTCTACTATCTCATGTACTACATATACCCCCACTCTTTCCCAGATAACTTCATTCCTAATCTTGTTTGTCCTCGTGACAGCTAACATGCTCCTCACAAACTTCATTCCCATGGCCTCCACTTTACAGTACCAACCAAATTTCTATAATACCTTACTTGAAACAACGACTCTATGTACCTATACCGTTGGTTAACCTGGTTTGGTTAAGCTATGTTACACTTTAAATCATGGGCCATAGTGTAGTCAGTTATGCAAATATACAAATAATACACACGCAATTTTATATGTGTTAATATATTCATATGTTCACACTTTTAGAATATTTGAAAGACAATATTGAAAATAGTTTAATCACTATATTTAGCATGCAGCTGTCGAAAGTGTCAACTTTCTATAATTAGTGACAACTGCGGAACACACTTTAGGGTAAACATACTGTTGATATATTATTTTTTTAAACTGCCAGATTAGTGTCAATAAACAATGAGATTATTATACAGGTATGCTCATCAATTTCAAGACTAGACTATTAGATTTAATTTCTTTGAATTTAATTTGATATTTTTGAAAAAAACCCACCAAATACAAACAAACAAAGATGTGTAAACACAATGATGTAATATTTTTCTAGGAACTTTTATGTTACTAAATAATTTTGAAGCATTGCAAGTACGATTTAAAAACAATATATAATATATTCAACAACGCATTCTGTCCTTCTTTAGTTTTATTATTTGAAAGTACTTGCAACTACATTAACAAATATCTACATACTAGTAAAACAATATAATACTTGGTATGCTACAACATAAATCCACTGTCATAACACATTAGTCAAAAATAAAACGCTTCTAAACATAATGTTCGTAACCAAATATATTTTCATTCGACTATCAGATCATTTTTCTTATTTATCTAGAAAGGACTATGGAATATATTTATTATTCTCCTCCTTGCTACCGCTAAATAATCGTAGTAATTAATAATCTATTAATATCTAGTTAGCTCAGCAAAAGTATTAACAAGACTATTTTACACACATTAATATACTGGTAGATCAACAGGGTCTCGTATACAGGACCTCTGGGTCAATTACACTTCATTGACTATTTTTGTGTGCCATTGTACGACGAATAAAACACACACTGTTGGTTCATAGTAATGGAATAAATTTTTTTTATGCTAACTAACATTTATCCAAATCCTGAACTTTTTTTTTACCACAACTAAAATAAAACAAAAAATAAATAACATCACATATTATTTATGTTTCATTACATCCGACCGGTAACTCTAATAGTCAAAGCCAGTAGCTATTCAACTTTATTTGTTCGCGCACCCCATATATTTACCATCGCAAAGGTTGTTGGTGCATAGTGCATGCTATATATAGTTTATAATCTACATCTAAAATAAATTACATCCAAAATAATATATTGAACAATAAGCTTTAAATGAGAAATATATAAGTTATGTATTTATAAAAAAATTTAAATATCCCCAGGAGTACGCGTAGCCTACCCAGTTTGAATAACAATGCTCTAAATGTCCTAAAACAAAAAATCACTATATTACAGAAGAAACATTTTAAATTAATACCTAATATTATTATTATTATTAGCATCGCGTCTTACTAACCGTTCGGGTTATACGCACTTACGCTAATGTGTAATGGGTAGGGTGATTGTGAGATGAAATGGAGAGCCTACAGTTTAACGTGGGATCCGAACCATGGTGGAGGCCTAGCATTCCTCACATTCACAAGTTGTGATTAATACACGTCTTGTCTGAGGTGAAGGAAGGGTTTGGCAATCAGATAAACCTATGCCGGGACCGAGGATTGAGCCCTGGACCCCCAGCACAGAAGTCTGACACCTTACCCCTAGACCACCAGGTCACCTAATTCCTAAAGGTTCAGACAATATTAAACAAAGCTAAAATAAATATATTACAAATGGCACTCTTAAACGATATGTGGAGAGAGATTTGTTTATGTGTATATGTTTGCTAATTAATATTTTAAAGATATATATGTAAAGCTTGTGTTCATTGTTTAACTCACTTAATTTGATATATTATTGAAAAATGTACACACAAGGAGTGATACACAATCCCTCTATTTGTTCCCGTTACTATTTTATGTGTGTACTTTACACGAATAAAAACAAAGCACTTTTTGAGATTCATAGACAAGTAATTAAAAAATTATATCTCTACATAATGTTATGAAATAACCAGTTATTTATTAACCAATATTTATATTACTACATAAATTGTTAATTGTTCTTCTTCCTCGTTTGTTTTGTATATTGATGAATTAGTTTCCATTTTTAGTCGGTATTAACAACGAATTATTCAAAGTGGGTGTTATAAATCACCAGCGATAAAATAAACTTAAATAAATGAAAACCTTAAAAATAATGCTTCATCATATTTTCCCGCCACTTCAATTTTTTTTTCTAAATGTAAATATAACTTCTAATTGACTTTTAAATGGTTCCCTCTCGCGTCATGCCGCTAAATTAATTGACAAACTTGTAAGTGGAATTGATCCTGTAACCATTCATTAGAATTCTATTCAACAGATTCTAAAGAATGACTTCTGTATGGAAGGCCTGTTATCATTGCTTTTCATGTTAATTAATCTTACGAATAAATTATTCATGGCTCGTTTGTTTGCCTCTTGATATTTTAAATATAGAATTCACGATATTAATTTTCAAACTAAAGACACTGAAGTATTTCATAAAATGCTAATTTTTATTATTAAAGGATTAATATTTGTGATTCATTGAAACACTTGAGAGTTTTGTGAGTTAAGTTTTGATTTATTTATATTTACATTATTTTACTTTTTATTTTGATTATTTTTACTAAAAGATATACTTCTATAAGCTTATTTTTTTCTATTGATATCAAAGGAAAATTATATAAAAAATTTAAAATCATAAAATATTAGTTTTATTTTGCTATATAAAAGTACCCACATATTTTGAATGTTTTATTTTTGATTTTATCAATAAAATACATTATGTTTAAATTATATAACAAAACCAAATATATTAATTTAGTTATAATTTAACAAAATAAGTAGTATATAAATAAAAAAAATACAAATTTATTTAGTTAAGTAAAAAATCTGTATTTAATAATTTTTCTTTTTTATCCCCGCGTCTTACTGCCCGTTTGGGTTATACGCGTATATTCTAATTAAGCTAATGGTTTTAGGGATTAGGAAGGTTATATTTTAGGAAGTGTACTGAATTTACGTGGAGGGAGAATGAAAAATCATTTTGGAAAAAAACTCACTCAGTACATCCGATCGAGATTTAACTTCGATCTCCCCGTCATCGGCAGTCTAGTATACTGCGAGAGTAGCGCTTTAGACCATGCGGCCACCAAAGAAGTTTAGTAAAATTGTTGAGTGTTTCTTAATTTAATATATTACATTTTCACTTTCTTAAATTATATGAAAACGGCTATAAAACTGAGATAGTCAATAAAAATGTGTTTTAGATAATAAATTACATTCCAGTTTCTAATAAAGAGCCCCCACCCCCTTTTTGGAATGCAGCCAAATTGTAAACAGTGTGTATTTTTTATTTCTTACTCTACTAGCTACGTGGTCGCAACCTTCCCCAAGTCATCTAGATCTTATTTCACTCACGATTAACCTACTTTTGAGTTTTTTTACGGCAGAAGAATTATTTTACCATAAAAATTACAATATAAAACAACCTTGCAAACATATGCTTAATATATTATATATTTAAGAATAATAGCTATGTAAGGTATTTGACAGAATAGTAGCTCAAGGTCGAAGAATTAAAATTTCTTTCTAATTCGTAAATGCTACTTATCTTTTAAAAAACGGTTGAGTACCTCATATTTAATAAACATAAAATTGAACTTTAAGTTTGGATTTTTTTTATACTATTATTAAGGATATTAAACGAAATAACCCTAAAACTCATTTATATAATACCATTTTTTAAGATTACAAAAAAATCCAACAGAGATTGATTATTTTTATCTTGAATTATTTTAGCAGCTCAACCCTTTTATGACAGCGAACATACTTATCCTAATTTAAAGTAACCCTTGAAAACATCAGATCCTGTTGATGGAGGTCAACTAGCAGCTGTGATTAATTCCTTACGAGCCACGCCCCCTAGTGGCCTGCCCAAGAGTTATGACATATAGATCGGTAATTTGCAGCTTCAAGGCCCTCTACTGTACACACAGGATAACTGAAATGTTGGTGACGTTAGCTTTTAGTCAATTTAACAAGAGAGTATGATAATAATTCTTTACACTTCATTCAGTAGATCTGAAATGTTGGGTGAAATTCGCTTTTAGTCAAACACGCATTATAACATTCTACACTTCATTCAGGTAGATTCTTAACAAAAGACAGTGTAATGACATTATACACATCACGCAGTAGACCTACATCTATAATGTTGGGTGACTCAGTGGTTGACCTAAACAAACCGTGTAGAGTATACATTTTCCAAACATTATGAAGGTTAATGATGTCAACGTTCAGCCAGCGACCATTACTTATATTTTATAACAGAATAAAAACCTTCTAAGCGTCATAGAGTTTTAGTGACATCTTCTAGTTATCGAAGATAGATAGACTAGACCCCATCTACGGTAAGAGTGTAGGTGACAGATAGTAAATGTTCCAGATCTATTTTTGTGTAATCATAGCAATCACTATGATCCGCAAGAAAACACTTGATTTGTTGTCACTTTTGGCAACCAAAACTTTCACAATAAACAATTTATTTTCATTTTAACACTTTTTACTCCTCTTATAGCTATCAGTTACCACCACTCTTATCGCGAATGGACTCTAACTATCTAATAGGGTAGGGCAGAGTAACCTTCACATATTTTTAATGATATCAAGATTTAGCCACTGGTACTATCAAAAATAATCAGTAGATCTTTTTAAATTCGAAGTCTAAGTAATATATAAATAATTCTAAGTATCCAGGATTCGAACCAACCATTTTCATAAATATCCAAGCAAGTGGTACACAATCTATCAATGATGTAAAAATATGCTACATATAATCACACACATTTTATATATGCTATCTAAAAACCCACATATATACAATAAGTATATACATAATAAAACAAGAAAAATTCAAACACAAAACATAAAAAAACTTGGAAAAATTAGCAGACCTAAATCAGAATAATTGTTGAAAGCCGAGCCAACACATCCCTTATATTAGGCAACCCGCACGTCACCGGTGCATAATTCCCCACCTTCTCATTTATTATGTGGCAATAGGCTAACTCAAACTATATTTGATATTCTCGGCATATGGGGGTTTTTAATTAGGATCGGTAAGCTAGGTTTGAAATAATAACAAATTTAAAAAAATTAACAATGTATATTGTATAGGCGTCGAATTATCCAAATATTTCCCTCTAAAATTCGAATTAAATGTTATTTTTTCACCATAGATTTAAATATATATATATATTTCGTAGATTATCATGCTGGGCTTAAATTATCCAAATATTCCCTTATAAATTTTAAATTAAATGTTTTTTTTACCATTGATTTAAATATATATTTCATAGAAATGCATGCTGGTCTCAAATTATCCAAATATTTCCTTATAAATTTTGAATTAAATATTTTTTTTTATCAATTGATTTAAATATACATCTTAATATATATAATTCTTCTGTACGTGTGTATGTCACTGAACTCCTCCTAAACGGCTGGACCGATTTTGATGAAATTTTGTGTGTGTGTTTGAGTGGGTCCGTGGATGGTTTAGATCAGTGGTTCCCAACCTTTTGTGGCCCATCTCCCCTTTCTGGAGGTTGACTAACACCTATCACCCCCTTTTCATTTTCATTGTATGCCTAATTTTAATTTGAAGTAAAGTGTAAATAATAAAGCAGTTTTATTATTTCAAACAATTTTACTACCGTATATAAAAACAACCAAAGCAGTTTTAGTCTGTCACTCTTAAATAAAATAGAAAAAAATATTAAAATGTTCATTTTTTACAGTTTTTTTAAGAACAAAGAAGTGAAATAATTAACTAAGATCATTGACGTACATTTAAAAAACAGGGGTACATGTTTTCATTTTAAAATTGGAATCTGGAAAAAATTAAGTTGACAGTAACTTCTACTGTACAGTACTATTTTAATTTTCCCCCCTTTGAATACTCATCGCCCCCCACTTATTTATTGCCCCCCTGATAACCCAAATCGCCCATTTGGGGGCGATCGCCCCCAGGTTGGGAACCACTGGTTTAGATTCACAATTGGACCCTGTAGGTGGCACTGCAATCGGGTTCTAGGATTTTTTATTTTTTAGGGAATTTTTTTGGGGGGAATTTTTTTTTAGATTTTTTGCATATCAGAACATGTAACCTCAAAATTTCAAACCCCCCCTCCCCCCACCACCACCACCCAATATTTACATTAATGAATATAATATTAATAATTGACCATTAAAAAAATTAATAAGTTCATCAATAATTGACCGTTAAAACCTTCTGAAAAGTTCATGAATAATTGAACTTCTGAGAATAATTCATAGTTATGTTTGTTTTTCGATACAGCTGATATTTGTGGAGCTGTGGGCGAAATGCCAAAAATGAAAAGATGTTATATTTTGTATGTCTTGACAAACACTGAATTTGTAATATTTGTGTAACTCACTAATTGGAGTTCATTGTGAATTTGTAATTGTGATGATCACATAGTATTTGTTTTATTATCGAAATCAATTATGCCACCCAAACGAAAAGCCAACATTCGGGCAGGACAACGTCTGTCGGGTCCGCTAGTTTAATATAAAATCATGCTGATCTCGAATTAGTCAAATATTTCCTTCTAAAGTTCGAACTAGATGTTATTTTTTTTACGATTGATTTAGATATATATTTCATAGGAAATCCTGCTGTGTTCGAATTAAACAATGTTGAACTAGACAAATCCCACCGTTTAGCAAAGTGAAAATATAATAAAATCTACCTCAATATTTGGTAACTTGTCTCTCCAGTTATATTTTGTACACCGTACCTCATTACTCGTATTAGCTATACACATATTCTTACTAATAGGGTGGGTATGAGGAAAGAAGAATTTAGAAAAAAGTTATCTACATTTGGATGGAGGGAGAATGAGAAACTATATACCTATGTTAAATTATACCTAAGTTGATTCAAACCCCAATCTCCCCTTCACTGGCAAACCAGACTAGAGATCTTGATGCATTTGTTCGAGTTCCCAAGACGCCAATGGTTTAAATTTTATCTAACTTGTATTTTGTATTTGGTAAACACACCACTTACAAACTAACTTAACTCGAGACAGTTATCTTAAAGGCCGCTTATCCACTGGTCGAAACAATCAATTTGGAACAAATTGTTTCAGACAACTTGATAGAACAAGTGTTCGATGCTATGGATATAGTCATTAACAAAACAAAATTTCCTCCAGTAGTCAACATGGCGACGGGCGAGGAAACATAGATTTAGTTATCTCTTATACCCTTGTGACGGATAATCGATTTTAGCCCTCACATACAAATATGT
Source organism: Timema podura (assembly GCA_033556935.1). NCBI lineage: Eukaryota > Metazoa > Arthropoda > Insecta > Phasmatodea > Timematidae > Timema > Timema podura. Next base: position 14,994,761 of record JAVRXN010000007.1, on the reverse strand, counting down.
CTATTTCATAGTATATCACTATCTTACATTTGAGATGCCTTTCGTTATAGATCCTGAGTTCATGTTTAAGGAGTTACTAGCATTAAAGGGGATGACAGGGGGTTTTTCAGTGTGGCCTTGTCCACCACGTGACCTCGTTAACTTCTGCAATGTGTTATGTTTATAGTGTCAGAATGTTGGACAAAACTTATTGGGTGACTTATTATCTAACTTTAAGCAGGTATATGGCTAATATAACTTTAAGCATCATTTATGAGTGAATCACTTTTTTGTGTATATAAAAATGTATATCACTAACTTGTGTTCATTAAATTACCATATTCCGTTTGAAATACTTTCTTGTATGTAAACTTACTCCCTTCTCTCCGACTAATCCGCAAACTGATTAAAGCTATCGTTGGGTGCTGTGTCAGTGGTACCTAACGGTGCACCCTTTGTCATTTTTTACTTAAAAGAAGAAGAAGAGGGAGGCTGCGAATAAATGCGGGTTTTGAAGACGGGAACATCTGTGGGGTTTATGGTAAAAAAAACAACACCCGGGCTGATGAGAGGAAGTCGGGAGTCGTATTGGTACAAGTGTCTCTATTTGCGGTACTCCTTTTATCGTAGATAGCACGATTCTGGTGTATAGTACATAGTGAATTAGCATTTCAAAGCTATTTCAGTCTCTTCTGCCATGATTATGTAACACGCAATATACAGACAAACATAAGGTTGTGACGATTAAAGGATTTTCCAAACATCGCGCGTGAGCAATTATTTGTTATGCATCTATGCCCGTTCGGGTTATACGCACTTACGCTAATGTGGAATGGTAGGGTGATTGTAGATGAAATGGTGGACCAAACAGTTTAACGTGGGATCCGAACCACGGTGTAGGCCTGGCATTCCACACATTCACAAGTTGTGATTAATACACGTCTTGTCAGAGGTGAAGGAAGGGTTTGGCAATCAGATAAATCTGTTCCGGGATCGAGGATTGAACCCGGAACCCAGCACAGAAGTCTGACACCTTACCCCTAGACCGCCAGATCACCAATTACACTAATGGTTAGGGATTAAGAATATGGGATTTTAGAGGAAGTGCACCCGCATTTCCGTGGATGAAGAGTGGAAAACCACTCTCAGTACACCCGACCAGGATCGAACACTGATCTGCAAAGCAACATATTCAAACCCAATCATTACTTTTAAAAAGGCTACTCTCACTACCACAAATAACCGACCCCGTGGTGTAGTGGTCAGTGCACCTGGCTACGAGCCTAGGAGTCCCAAGTTCAATTCCCAGCTGGTACCTTGGGTATTTTCCCGAAAGGGGAATCACCCCAACGGCCACCCAGGTTCGGTAAATTAGGTCGTAAGTGTTTAGGTTTACACCCTCATACTTATTATCATATGTCTCATCGGGACATGGAAAGAGCCTCCACGGAGAGGATGTACGATCAGTACATTCGGGGGTCCCTTGGGCAACGATACATTAGTACTGGATAATCTTTCCACACATATTATTTAGAATGTTTTCTAAAATTATCAAAATTTATATATATATATATATATATAATTATTATATATAAATTAATATTATAAAATAATATTATAATTATATATATATAATATATATAATAATTTATATATATATTTATAATTAATTATATATATAAATTATATATATATATTTATATATATAAATTAATATATATTATATATAATTATATATATAAATATATATTATAATTATATATATAAATATTTATATATATAATATAATATTATATATATATAACTAGGTCACAGACACCAACAAATAATATACCCAGACATTCAACCTCCAGGTTAAAATGGTAGCGCTCCTTTTGACAGCTTGAGTCCTTCAACACTAGGATCGCTGCGGTTAGTCCTATCATCACCCAGCAGTGACACTAGCGAAGCCCAGTGTTGAAGGACTCAAGCTGGCAAAAGGAGCGCAGCAAAACCCCCGTAAGGTTGAGTGTCTGTTTCTTACTTGTCTGTGACTTAGATCAAATAAGGTCTCCAACCCGAACCTGAAAGCTTTCAGCGTCACTTAAAGAAAATCATCAAACTAATCACTCAAATAACGGCTTAGTTCATTGTTCTACGATTACTCTACCCCCCCCCCCTCAAAAGAGGGTGGTTGTAGTTGACCCTAATATCTGTGTTTGTGGTTGATGGGGTTGCGGGGGGGAAGGGTTGGTCCAGGAGCTACGAGCTCACGTTGTTATTCACAGCCCTTTGGATACCGTTGTTATACCCGAGATCCCTACGTTTGCATAGGGTTCCACAAAGTAAGATGAGAGCGAGGGCTTATGGGGGAGACCAAGTCCTGTCAAGAGGCGAATAGGCGCTCACGTGAAGAAGAACTTCTTGGCAGGTAAAGTTGTGGGGAGAGATTTATTACACCCTAGTTTAATATGCGGTCTGATGACTTTGTGACAACTTTAGTGATTAAAAATAACCAAAAACCTTTCACATAAATTTGTTTCGAAACGATTAGGCCAAAAGTAAAGAAAAATTACTACGCTACGGCATAATTTATAAAGTTTCTTATGTTCGTAAGCTACGTAAAAGGCTACATTTACCGTAAAATCGCCAATCAACCGAATCACCGCAACCAAGACGTAGGCTCCCCATTTAAACTCTGACACATCCTACGTGGTCGTTATTACAATCAAATTTATAATTTTATTTATTCAAGTTTCAACTGTCTTAAAAGTATTTTTAATTTCTAATTTCTCGTATCAAGAGAAAGTATTATAATCGTGAACATTTTTGACCTCGAAATTAGGATGAATCTTTACGTTCAATGTGACTCCGCTCCTAAAAAGGAATTTTACCATTCTGTCTATCTGACTGTTCCTGGACTTACATCCGTAACGGTTTGATGGTTTTGTTCAAACTTTATTTAAAATGGAGAAAACATACAGTTGTACTGTAACTAATTGTACACGACTCGTGAGTATTGGAACATTGACATGATCTTTAGCTTAAATTGCCGCATCAAGTGGTCAAATTCGTTAATATTCAAAAATTACTATAGACAAACGAATTCCTGTGTCCAGGTGTGATTTTTGAAAATTTACGAATTTGATATTTTGATGTTATATGGATATACCTTGGGACGTTACATGTCTTACTTATCATTAAGGATATATACAAATGATACTTACCGAACTAAAGTACACGTGGTAAGTAGAGAAAATCTTAAGGAAATTAAGCAGCGCTACCCCTCTCCCCCCCAAAAAAAAGAGGGCGCCTCCTTCTTAAAAAATCATCACAGTGCGATATTTGTTGTGGATTTATTGTGGGAATAGCAGTTCTGAGGCTTCAGAACACAACACAACCAATTAAATAATTTCTAATTATATATATATATATAACCAGTAGGCCCTTGCAAAACTTTCGCACAATCAACCTTCCCCTCCCCCCCCCTAAAAAAAGTTAGTCTTTTGTTGGGTTGTTGAGATTAAATACTCAGCGAAGTGTATACACAAAATAGCAAGAGGTTTATTTTCGGTAATTGATACAAAAATATTGTTAGATTTTTCTTTTAACTTAATTTTAAACAAACATGTGCTTTTAACGTAACTAGTATGCTTGTCAGAAGTCGGTAAAAAAATCCTATCTACTGATACCTTATTCATCGCTGTAGGCTTTGTATTAATTGAGAAAAAGGGTTGTTGACAACAAAATAACATATAGTATTATTTCATGTTTATTTAGATAAAGCTATATTAATATTTCTAGTAATTTACTCTTATCTCAGAACTACGAATTTTACACGAACTCGTCGTTAAACATTAGTTGATTTCCTATTCACATGGATTTTTTTAAATTAATTCAAAAATTGTAAGATTTTCAATTCTATAGAGACAACCGCTCTGAAAAAATATTTTTAAATAACAAAACACTTAGGTGTTATTTCTGTAACGCGACTCAGTGCTCCTGTAGGCAGCCCTTTAATGCGAAACAAATCCGGGGGCACCCCAGGGGGTTGAGGGATGAGTCCCGGGCATGAGTTAAGAGTGTACGCCCTAACAACCATGCCCAAAATACGATTACAATACTTTCGTTTCACTAAGTATTATTTTAGCACCACCTATTACTTACTACCCGTCCGGGCTACACACATATGTACTAATTACGCTAATATGTTAGCGATGAGGAAGGTTGAATTTGAAGGAAGTGTACCAGTATTTGCGTGGAGAGAGTGTGGAAACCACCACTCAACCAGGATTCGAACCCTGATCTCCTCATCAGTGACAGTATAGTCTATCGCTGGAGTGACAACTACGTTACTACGTAATCGTGTTATTTGATAAAGTTAAACTGGCTGGTGTACTTCCTATTTTGATATTCGAGCTGTCACCGGGTGATTTATAGTCACAAACTCTAAGTGGGATAACAAAGATATAGAACAACCAAGTAGAAAAATGAGACAAGTTCTTTTACATTATTTTTTTTATCACATTAATACATTTTGAAGTCTTCATTTTGTAACGAGGATTGTATGACTTTTAAGATAAATGCTTTTTTAAGTTTCACCCCCATCTGTTATAAAATAAAAAGAAGGTCAAAATGTAACACACAATATAAAACGTTAAACGGAAGGAAAATAAAAACACTTCAAAACTTCATGTTGACTGGAAAATAAAAACATTTGGTGAAGCTATATGAATATATATAAAAAGATAGTTGTGTAAAACTATTGTACCTAGCATCTTTATTTCTATGTAGTCTCTATGTAGTACCTTAATAGCCTCACATATGGCTTGAATCGTAAATAACTAGTTGACACGAAGTTATATAGTATAACAATGAATTATTTATGAGTAAAAACTATTCGGGATTAACATATTGCGCTTGAGAAAACATTTGACTGGAAATGTTTTAAAAGTAGTATTAAAGAGTGACTTTTGTTACATGCATTGTTCTTTAAGAAACAATCTAAAAGTCATATTAAAAAAAATGTTATTGTGTGAGGGTCCATAAATGGTTCCTAGTTTTTTTTTACTAAAATATGTGCTATTACTTAAGTGGTTATTGCACCAATTCTGTCTAGATTAACTTGAAATATTAGTAAAGACTAACTACTATGATGCAACACATGATGAAAAAACCCACCTTTATTAGTGAGGTAATACGCTAAAATACAAATAAACAGCTTGAATATTAAAATGGCCTGGAATCTGATATTAAATAGCGATCATAGAAGTAAAAATTTCATGTGTAGAGGAAAACTAAAAGAGAAAACTTTAGGAAAAGTATGAAAAAAAAAGTAATACAAATTAATGTGATGTTCCAGTAAAATTATATAGGTTGGGTGACCATTTTATTCACACTACCTCATCACATTCTTAGAAGAAGCAAAACAATAGAAATGCTCTACCACCTGTAACTATAACGGTTTCCTAAACAATATTTTCTAAACAAAATAAAACTAGAAAAAAAATCAATCATTTCCCAGCCGAGTTCCTAAATGATTTCCACAGTTATTTCACACAAATGTGGGTATATTTCTTCTGTATTATACCCTACTTATCTCTAATCTACTAGGCTGATTAAATACATATAGCCCGGAAATATATCAAGAAGCGGAAGAAAATAAAAGTATAATCGTTGAAGTTGTCAGTCAGGTGAGGATCATACAAACCCCATGAAGTTCAGTTTGAAATATAAACCCAGGATGTATCTGGCAGGCGTTTAAGATTCTGGAATAACATCCCCTATTTGAAACGCGGCCTCAAATCAATAGTGTTGTCCAACCTATAGGCAATGATTGATTTCCTTCCTCCAATTCCGCGAGATAACCTTCGGATAGGGTCAAAAACAGAGAGTCAGCTGTCAAGTAAACAAAGCTACGTCCGGGTCAAAGATTGACAAACATGATTTATCAATGCGTTTATTAAAAGGGGGGGGACTCTTAATGAATACATTTACCTACCCGATTTATGGAGGTTCACGTTAAATATGTCATTTAATCACTAGTCTGTGTTAATATTCCGTTTAGTAAGGGTTCCAAACATTATATGATGTTTAAATATGTCACATTTAGTTATATAGCATAGGAGCTGGCTAATTCAACTTTGGTTAATTGAAAAGATTGGCTAGTTCTAATCCTACCATGATTCCCAATAAGTTCCTATTTAAATAAATGGTAAAAAAACGCACATTTAATTCGAATTTTTATAAGAAAATATTTGGATAATTCGAAGCCTATGTACCGTAAATGGTTAATTCGTTAGAGTAACGATCTCTATATTAAATCACCCCCATATGCCAAGAATGTCAAATAAAGTTAGTTGTGAAAGGTAGTAAAGGAGAAAGCATAACAACGATGGAAAACCTGAGAAGATTCACTAAGATCCTAACCAAAAGTGAAACGTGAAAGACAATATTTATAATACAATCAGTGTCAGTGAACGTGAATATTTTATTTCGTTGAGATAAGCAAACTAAAATAAACCAGGATTTCTAAATTGTTTCCGCCGTAATGTTGTTTAAGTTCAAAAAGGTTTAATTCTTCAACTTTCTTGTGTTAATTTTCATAAGTTTTATTGTTTTAAATCTTACTTGTTTTTTCGTGTATGTACGGTACATATTGTGCATGTGTGTTTTGTATACATATATAAAATGTGTGTGTTTATATGTAGCATGTTTTGAGGTTATTGATTTATTGTGAACTATAGGCGCAGATATTCATAAAATTGGTTAGTTCGAATTTTGTATATTTCAATTTTTTTTCAGATATCCCTTGAATTCGAATTAAAAAAGTTCTAATGTATATATTATGAATAGATTTGAAATACACGAGTTTTATTTTTAATTTAAAATGTTTCGAAAGTGCGAAGGCCATTGTGGGACTCGAAATCAAATAAAAGAAGATTTGATATTAGCACCTCGAACATTTCAAAGCTTCGAACACTTGACAACTATAAATTATTGTAGGTGCATGTTACACAGATACATATTATTTGGAAAATTAGAGAAATATATGCATTGTGTTTGTTGTGTAAACTTTAAACTTTTATTCGTAACTTTTATCCTCTCGAAAAAACCCCAAATTGAGTTGTTCTTTAATACAAAACGCTAACATATCCTGTCAGCAATATTATAAATAATTACTTAAAATAATCACGTATTTATGCTCTTGATATGAAAATAACTTATTAATAGTTTACACACAAATGAAGATTTTGGAATATAAAATTATCTTAGTATAAAAAAAATGTATGTTTATGTGATTGTGGGCTTGTGTGTCTATAGACGCTAGAACTAGGAAAAAAAATATCCAAAAATCTGAAAATGGAACATGTATTTAGGGAAGACTTGGGGAGTCACCTTAGACGTATTTTTTAAAACTTATTTTCTATATTAATGCGAAAATGACGTACTAAAGCCACGAGAACAATGGTAGTTCTCTATGCTTATAATGTACTATTGAATTTATTACTAATTTTTTACTGTTTAGCTTGACCATCAAGGAAACATATCAACTCAAAATCTAAAGATAAATTATAGGCACTCATCTGATTTTATAATTAGGTAAGTTGTTTCCTACTGTAGAAAGTGTTTCTTTGGCAAATAAATATAATGCATACAGCTTTCCGCATCTTTATTCAAGTTGACCTCTACATTTATACTAGATAACTACTAAACAAATAAATGGATCCAGTAATTTAAAAAAGCAGCTAAGGCTCCATAGTAAATAGAATAACATGTCTTAATGCTGTGACCTCTCAGATCAAAATTTTCTCAAGCACTTATTGAAAACCTGATGTACATTTCGAGCCTGACCTATTAAATCACGTGGGGTGACCTGGCGATCTAGGGGCAAGGTGTCGGACTTCTGTACTGGGGTTCGGGGTTCAATCCTCGATCCCGGCAAGGGTTTATCTGATTGCCAAACTCTTACTTCACCTCTGACAAGATGTGTATTAATCAAACTTGTGAATGTGAGGAATGCCAGCCCTCCACCGTGGTTCGGATCCCACGTTAAACTGTAGGTCCTCCATTTCATCTCACAATACCCTATCCATTACACATTAGCGTAAGTGCTATAACCCGAACGGGTCGTAAGACGCGGTGCTAATAATTAAAAATTATATTAAGTCACGTGATCACCGATGAAGGTAACTCGAAAACCAAGGAACATAAAAAGAAATTAGAACTTGGCATTTTTACAGTACTTAGGACAACTTGTAATAAGCAGATTAGGATTTTTATGTACACATACACATACACACTTATATAATGTGTATATAAACCAAATTTGACGTCATACACACACATATAAATTCGAACCTGACGCCATATATTGCGTGACCACTGTTATGGTTAATTCAAATCAATGAAACTAGAAGCAGAATTTTAAATATATACTTTAGGAGAACTGAGTTTGTACTGTATATATCAAAGTTAGTTTTTTAGTTTTTACTGTACATAGAGTATATTACGAGTCTGAAGTCTTGAAACGTGTGATCATTTTGTGCTGTTAATAAGGTATTCAATGCGCTCTGTCAGTATATGCTTTTGAATATAATGACGATCCATTTAATTTTAAAGACATTTCACATGACTTATATTTCCACTCGAAGTTAGTATAAAATAATATTTCTTTGGATTAAAATAATAAATTACTATGGAGTATAAGAAAAACAATTGGGGTCAGAATATTTTTATCAATAAAAATACATGTTAATCTAAAACCACCCATTACTAGTATATTTTCTTATTAATGAAATAATACATACGTCACTTCGAAGAACAAAATAACCGAACAAATTTAATGGATAAACAAACTTTTTAAAATTACACATGAATAAATTAGCAAACATTATTTAAATCGTTTCATTTTCCATATAAACGTTTGCATACTATTAAAAAACTTTATTTATAAAATATACACAAAAAAAAAAAAAAAAGGCAATCAAAATGTAAACGACTTTTACAAAAACAGAATAAAGCTTTAAAAATAAAACTTTTTCAAACAAAAAAATATTAAATTTTACATTTAGATTAATCATGAATAAAGTCCTTTAAACATGATCTTAGTTCTTAACGTAAAACAAACTAGGCCTGTTCTAATATAATCTGACATTTTCAGTGAACGCGTAACTTCATTAAATGGGTATGACAGCACGCGGGGCAACAAAGAGACATGGGGTGATGAGTCTAGTAATTTATGAAGTGTGACAACGTAAATATGTTCCTCTCCTCCATACACCCCCTGGTTTAGTGGTGGCAGGAGAGCGTGGGGTGGAGAGGGGAGCAACATTAATCTGTGTAATATCGCATGTGACGATCATAGCATCCATGATGAGCTACGTGATTTCTTCTTGATGGATCGTGACTTGTGACATTTTTTATATTCATGTTAAAAGGACACATGTCCAACATAATTTATTTAAAAAAATAATTAACATGAGCATTTTAAGAATCAATAGCCAAAGCTATTATTTATGATTTTAGTGAGGATTACTCCATCTAGATATCATATTTGAAAATTAAAAATGACACCTGGACACGGGACAAAGTTCCCGGGTTTGATTCCCGTGTCCGAGTTCTTTTTCAATTTTCAGAATATGAGCATTTTAGTATTAAATTCATTTTTAAATAACTTTTGCAAGAAGATGAGACAAAAACGCCAAGGAAAAATAATAGGTGTGTTTTCACCGTTGACCTGGTATCGATGTTAACGATATATTATGACCAAGACGATAACAGAGCTCTGTTTGGTAACGCTTTCCTTGACTAAACTAAACAGTATGGTTACGACCAACGGGCCGAGAATTTGTTCACCAATTTCAAAACTAGCATCACTTCTTATGTTAGATCTAAACGAGTATAACTTCGTAACCAATTAATTTTAAGTTAAAAAAAATACAGCAATTACTAGCTAGAAAAATATGACGGTAAGCAGGTATTTAAAAACTGTTTAGTTATCAATAAAGGAAAGAGAATACTATATGATTATGGCCTATTTAATATTACATACGTACTTAATGTTTTCTAAGGTTATTTTTGGGAAGATAGGTTTAGCTTAGTTATTTTGTGTAAATTTAGACTAATCAAAATAAGCACCATTCTAACTAAGAATAAAATTAGATAACTCATTTTCCGTTGATTTGCAGTACATGTAGTAGGATTACATAAATTCACCTACCAGCTGTTGGGTCTACTCTACCCCAGCCGCCATTTTTGTTTAAGAAAAAAATCTCTAAATAGATTTTGCGCTCCACATTGGTCAGAACCACTTGGTCGCAAAACCTCGATACTAAGACGTAGCCAAGTCACTCACGAAAACTCGCCTTATAATAAATATTTGGAATGCTTTAAGATTGGTGATGGATGAGAGTGAATAGGATTGCTGCAACTTTTATCAAGGTGGTAGTGAATGGAACACGAGTTGAGGGCAGCATATTTTTTTCAGTTTTTATAACAGATTTTTTTATAAGAAATCTAATATTTTTCTGGTAGAAACATTACGTTTAATTTTCTGCACACCTTGATATTAAGTTTCTTGAATATGTTTAAAGGATTTCCTGGAATTTTTTCTTCATATAAAAAGTTTCACAACCGATGCCACTGTGCTTATGACAAATTTTCAACAACTGTTGATATCACCGTGTGAAGAAAATTAAACTTTATGTTTGTACTGGACCAATCATTGTTTTTATTCTGGCAAAAAAAAGTTTTGCTATAAAAACCGCAATAACACTGCCCATAGCTCGTTTTCTCTTAATCCCCACTTTAACCATTGTCAAAATAAGATATTTTACAAGAAATTCGCGTCTAGGGGTAAGGTGTGTTGGCCTTATGTGCTGGAGGTCCGGGGTTCAATCCTCGGTCGCGGCACAGATTTATCTGATTGTCAAACCCTTCCTTTCACCTCTGACAAGACGTGTATTAATCACAACTTGTGAATGTGAGGAATGCCAGGACTACCACCGTGGTTCGGATCCTACGTTAAACTGTAGGTCCTCCATTTCATCTCACAATCACCCTACCATTGCACATTAGCGTAAGTGCGTGTAACCCGAACGGGTAGTAAGACGCGGTGCTAGTTAATAATAATAATAATAATAATAATAATAATAATAATAATAATAATAATAATAATAATAATTTAAAATAATTTCCCCATGAAATAACAATTCACGGCCGTGGAATGGACATATGTTTGCCAGATTAGACACAACCTATAGGAGGTGGAAGTATCCCGAAGTTCCTCTAGTCAAACCCTTCAATAAAGACTTAAAAAAAAGCTTTTAAGTAAATTTCGTTGTTTCCCACGTTGACCTACACCCGGGCACAGCCGGTGGGAATATTTTCCCAACGTTTCAGGAGGGAAGTTGATTGGTCCATGTTTAAACCATGGGACCGATGGGATTGTTTTTCTTGGGTCATTTTCAAATTTCATGATAATCGAGAGAGAAAGGACTCGTCAAACTCTTGTTTTAACAATCTTTAGAAACCGGCCCCTTGGTGTTGTGGTCAGTGCACCTGGCTACAGGCCTAGGGGTCACTGGTTCGATTCCAGGCTGGTACCTTGGGCGTTTTCCCCCAAAAGGGGAATCACCCCAATGGTCAGCAAAGTTTGGTTACTTAGGCTTCAGTTAGGTTTAAGTGTTTCCGCTGGTTCCACACCCTCATACTCACTATCACCATCATCCCATCGGGACATGGAAAGAGCCTCCACGAAAAGGATGTACAATTAGAACATTTGGGCGTCCTCTGGATAGCTGTTCATTATTACCGGCTAATATTACGACTACTGCTGGGCTAAGATTGCTGTAGCCCAAACGCGCTATATATATATATATATGATCATAAGTCATGTGGTCTGTGATTCTAATGTCAATACTTCATCTTATTTTAAGAATATTCTGGCACTTCGCGTTGGCTGCTCCTGTAATTATTACCTCGGGTCTAATAATTATAATGGAAGGACCACGTGTAGTAGGCCTATTTATAGTAATTAATAAAGACATAATTTAATAAAATTGTCCTCTATAACGGACCAAAGAACTTGACACCATGAACTACAATGGTTGGTCAATTTGATAACGGCCACTCTCACATTACCAATTACGTGCGCCATATTATATTAATTTAAATAATATAAGTTATTTAGTGCAATAAATAACCATTTAGATACTGTATATTATACTGTTTTATTGATTTATAAACATAAACAACTAATCTACTATACGATCTACTAGTAGAACAATATTTTTAAAATAAACATTAACTCGGTGCCGAGCTCATTTCTTTTGTTGCGCCCTTACGGTCGAATACAGGCTGGCCACGAATGTGATGGCGGTAGTTTGTGACCAGTTTTGCGCGTAGCCAAGATCTGGTGATCAATTTAGAATTTCCAAGAAGAGTCAATGAATTCCGCAGGAGTCTCTTCGAAGAAAGTCCAACTGGATTGGTCACATAATGAGAATAAATGGCTTATTGGGTTATGTCATAAGAGATAAAGTGGAAGGGGAAATAAAGAACTGGGAAGACGGCGAATTTAACTGACGTATGACCTCAAACGAGGAAAGAAAGATGAAGTTTCTAGATCTACTTGAGGGCTCAATTTGGACAAGGCAATGAACTTGTCAAAAGACAGAACAAATTGTAATAATAACTATAATAAGCTACAAATTAACTTAACCTTATAAAACACGACAGCCACTGAAATAAAATAAAAACGCCACGCAATGTTTTAATCAAATTTAGTGTGGTCCAACTGGGAGAGCCCATGCTCACTGAAAATGTGGCCCTAACAGTATTCCGGAGGAAAATAAAAATAAGCACTTGGTGGCATACGGGAAAGAATTTTTGTTAGCACCGCGTCTTACTACCCGTTCAGTTTATATGATTATTTACTAATTACGTTAGTAGTTTTTAGGGGCTAAGAGGGTTATATTCAGAGGGCTAGGGAAATCGTTACAGAAAAATTGAGATAAGGTAAAAATCTTTTATTTGAAATATTTTTTGATAATACCCAATAGTTTCTGAGCTATAAGCAAATATATACATTTTTTAATTTAGGTTTTTAAAATTAATTTGTTTCTTATGCTCTTTGTTGGACAAAGATGTTTCTCTTTTCTCAATTTTTCTGTAACAATGTTCTTAGTTCCTAATGCCATAGAGTAGGTTACAATGTATATTATTTTATTTATGATATTTAGTTTATTGTTTCTACAACAACGTATAGACCTATTATTTCGCTTCATAAATCTTACGAGTTTTTAGTAAATGTTTCTATTTTAAGATAAAATTGAAAGAAAGCTTGTGCGGAACACCATACAATTTTTATTTTTCCACTTTCATACATTCTGATGCATCTCATTTTGTACTAGAACCTCATTCAACCGGGATTTGAATAAGAATTGCATATATATTCTCATAAGAGCTAGGCCAGTACTCGCAGAGAGCGGATAAGCGCCTTCAGCAACCTAAGAATACAAAACTATGAATCATATTTTTTTTTCATCGAAGTTTCCTTGTTTCTCTCTCTGTTTCATAAACTCTAGAGCTCGAGGGGTTCAGTTTCTAGATGTAGAGCTTACGATAGAATACACCCCTTCCCCTTTCACCCCTTCTACTAAAACTATCTTAAGAGAACTCGAATAACTTTATTCTTTATTCCAAGAGTTCGCTCTTGTTAGACCATTCCTCTTCCTATGTGGAGGGTTACAGCTTCCTAAAGCTGGAGCAACATAATATACACCTATGTGTTGCACAATGTTGTAAGGTGTTTCGTTTTAGATGTCAACACTGTCCATGCTGTTATTATTATTATTTAGCACCGCGTCTTACTATCCATTCGGGTTATACGCTTAAGTACTAATTACGCTAATGGATTAGGGATTGGGAAGGTTGAATTTAGAGGAAGTGAACCCGCATTTGCGTGGAGGGAGAGTGGAAAACCATTTAGGAAAAACCCCTCCAGTTCACCCGACCGAGATTAGAACCTCGATCTCCCCGTCCTCGGCAGTAGGGCTCAACACGACTAGCGCGTTAGCCAACTACGCCACCGAAGCGGGTTGTCCATACTGGAAATACGTTGTTGCACCATGTTGTTTGTTTGTTTTCTATATAAAAAATTCTATCACCGCGTCTTACTACCTGTTCAGGTTGTACTCATACGTACTAACTACGCTAAATTGTTAGGGACGAATAAGGTTTAATTTAGAGGAAGGGTACCCGCGTTTGCATGGAGAAAGAGTGGAAAAACATTTTGAAAAAAACCCTCAGTACACCCAAACGGTATTCGAAAAATGATCACCCTGTCATCGGAAATTTAGTCTAAAACGAGAGTGACGCCTTAGACCACGCGGCCACCGAAGCGGATTTTTCTATGATTATCAAAACTAGACCCAACATTGTGTCTACAGTGAATAATCAAGTTTATAGTTTGTGCCAACATGTGGGACGAAGGTGTTTTAGTGGTGGTTGGGCGGTTTTGGGGTTCCGAAGACTCGGATGCTATTTGTAACTATCAATTAATTGAATACAATTATCTGAACTCAATTCAAATACCATATAGATGAACTAATTACTAGTGAAACCTTATTTTTTTTACAACAACACGTAAAATTCTCAACTGAAACAAACCCTACAAATAGAAGCAACATTCGTTCATGCAACTGAATGGTTGGTCTGTGTTTCATATTTTCTTTTGATCTTTATCGCTTCGAACGGATACATGCGACAACCAACAACAACAACAACTTGTGTTTATTGCGACAGCAACATGACACAAAACAGAGCAACTTACATCAACAAACATCAACTTTCCATTGGTAACCGTAATCCTGTTGCTAGAAGTTGTTCTATGTTTCTCCAGTGGAGAAAATACTTTATAAATGACGAGTTTTAATCAACAATATTATTATAAAAATAAAATGCTGTCCCTAGCCAGAATCTTGACAGATAAATCACATCATTTATTAAAACACGGAGAGTTTTTTTTTTAACGTAAGGCATTACTGACAGGGAGAGATATTATATCCGGTTTGGTCACCTTTGTGTAGAATATTTGCTGCTGTGGTGGCACAGAACGTTGCCCAGGGTATACCTATGGAGGTTGTCTAAACGTCGTACCAGCAATGAAATGATGTGATGATTGTGAATATGGAGGTGTGAGCCAATGGGAGTCTTAAACATAACTTAAGTCTAATTAACCAACCCCTGGTGACCGTTGAGATAATTCCCCTTAAGAGAAAAATACCCAAGGCACCAGCCGGGAATCGAACCTGGGACCCCTTGGTTCGTAGCCAGGTGCACTGACCACTACAAAAAAGGGCCGGATATACTGAAAGAAAAGAAAACTGTTGGATCAATGTACACAATATTCATATTCATGTCATTTCTTGGACGTGAGCGTTATAAAAAATAATTTATTTACTAAAATTTGTTGCTGCAACTGTCTGATACGTATTTCTTTTATAAAATTTAGTAACCGTAAATATTTTCGGCCAAGAGATTAATATGAATTTTTTTTACGTTTAATGCGCCCCTGAACAAAAAAATAAATAAAAATAAATTGATTTTACAGTTTTATTCAATATTTTAAAAATAATATTAAAAGAATACTTCATGGTGTCAGCCCGCAAGCGAGCCATACCGACCGCCGCATGTTAGCGAAGATAGTTCCAACATTTGAAGAAAAGGGTGCCATGTGGTCAGCAAACGAACCCTGCGCCGTTAATCTCAGTTTTATAGATTATAGCCGCTACTTATTTATTCAAGTATCTACTCTTTTGACCTCATGAGGATGAGTTGACCCGTTTTAGATCCACTGCTCAGCAGAAAAAAAATTGGAAGATCTGGGAAATGAACCCGGTACTTCTGAATCTGTAGCCATGAGCTCTGACCACTAGACTAAACAAAATAGGTTTGTATTTTCTTAAAGATGCTCCATTCGCCATAAAATCAAGGTATAGAATGTTAGAGAGTGTGTACTCACATTTTGTTTGGGCATTTGCGTGGAGAGAGAATGAGGAACTACTTTAGGAAATACCACCCTTGGTACAACCGATTGGGATTTGAACCTTGACGTCTCCGTCCCCGATAAACCAGTACAAGTGTGACATTTAGTAAGGTGTCGTCCGATGCGGTTGCGTCGTGAAACCCAATCTGTGAATCGAGAGACCAGTGGAGGATAACCACGCTACCAATTTGGTATTCGGTAGAGCAGTAGAAATTTCTTTCTTCTCCCCCAAAAATGGCAAATTTTAGAACCAAACAAAATAGAGGAAGAGAGTAAAGAATGTCAGAGATGTAAACACAGAAAACAAAACCTCATAATTAAAAGGGAAGCCAGAACACATGTTTATTTCATAGAAGAACGGAAGCACAATCATAAAGGTGTCCTAGAACAGTATTTAAATTACATCAGGAAATGAGACAGTATTCTAACCTCCTCTTCCAGAAACATCACAGGCAAGGGTTTGTTCTAATATCGTGTGACGTCATATCTAGCGTTAACGTCTAATTATACCAAACATCCTCCTGAGGAAGTTTCGAACCTTCTGAAATATCAGAACCCTTCGGCGGAAACATTGAAAGACAAAGAGAGAAACTGGATGAAAAGAAGGCTTGAACGTATAATTCTCTACTTTATCATGGAGAGAAAGTATTTGATCATGATTATTTTTAACCTCGAATGGATATTGAATTTTATGTTCCTATAAATTCAACTCTGTATCAACTAAGGAATATGAAACTTTATACGGTTATATCCACGAGTTAAAGATCATTTCAATCTTCTTAGTTTCAAGAGTTCTGTACACTTGATTATACAGGGTGTTCCTCTCGTCGGCCCCCGAGTTTCCCTTATTACTTTCAAACTAATGGACGTAATTGGTATATGAGAAGCACTCAGTGAAACAACTTTTACAAACGTTTGCTTTCTTCCATGTAATTCGCTCGCTTTCACGTACAGTTTCGTTGTAAAGATAACCAGGCCCCCCCGACCCCCCCCCCCCCCCCGTGGTGTAGTAGTCAGTGCTCCTGGCTACGAAACTTAGGTCTCTGGCTCGATTCCCGGCTGGTACCTTGGGTATCCTTATCTTATGGAAAATTTCCCAACGGTTACCAAGTGCTGGTAAATTAGGCTTAAGTTAGGTTTAAGACTACCATTGGCTCCACACCACCATATCTACTACCATAACATCATCTCATTGCCACCAGAGCAGCGAATTATCCACATACACGTGACGGTACTGGATGTCATGTCTCTCTCTCCTCTCTCTCTCTCTCTCTCTCCTGTCAGAAACGCCATTTCTAAAAAATAAAAGGCTTACATAAATACACTCTTAGAGTCCCCGGGTGACTGTGGTATCAAGGATAGCTCAATATTGTTAGCTGATGATTTCCACACGTCCATCACAGGCTCTGCCTTAACATGAGTGGAGAATGGTCTCCGAGCACAGAATAATCCTGTACATTTCAAAGATAGGCATTGAGCGCTAGCCCGGGTTTGATTCCCAGGTATCATTTTACAACTAATTTAAATTAAACAAATACCTATATATTACTTTTCTAAAAGCTCATTCTTATCAGAATACAAACTATTGCTAGCCCCCCCCCCCCCGAATATGATTTATACAGAATGGGGGCAAAAATAATTAAAAGATTGGTAACTTGATTTTTTACTAGCACTGCGTCTTACTACCCGTTCGGTTTATACGCCTACTAAATTGAAAATTAACACTTTAATTGAATTGTAAATGAAATATTCACTAGCTAAATAAAAGCAAACCCTAATACCTTTTTGAAGATAATGTCACTCAGGTTGAGCTACATTGGACGTCAAACAAACCTCAGCACGTTGTCCATCATTTTCCTCAGCATAGATCGTCCACCCTGTATATATACATCCATAAAGCCTCAATAACAACATCTCAAAATAAGTATTACATTTTTCTTTTTTTTGAAACAGCCTTAATGTGTTAAAATCATACAGCTATCGTCAAAACCCTTTGCCCACTTTAGTCAATTTCTGAGCGAATCTAACTAAAAAAAAATTGGAAAAATTCCAAAGGAGGAAGGAAAAAAACCCGTTATCATAAACATGACAGCGTCTTCGAGTCTTGGGGTGAATAACCAAAGCTGGTTTGGACTTTTAAGACCAAACTTATGTTCTGTAATACTCTCTTACGGAGCAAACGATAGTTTAAGAAACACCCTTTTCATGTTCCGGAAAAAAAAGGTTTTTTTTTAAGAGTGCGCTTGTTTGTTTATGTTCCTGTTTAACATTTTTATCGCCTACCCTATTGACATAACTGGCTGAGATCGTGCCAACGATAACCTCACCTTAAAAAAAATTAGTTTCTATATGTTATATTTAAATGCAACAACTTTTTTAGTAAAGTAAAACCTTTTGTGTCGAAGCCCATTCATTACACTCACATAAATAGTTAGTTAGTATCACTTGAATAGTTATTTTAATATAAGTTTTTATTTAAGCTATTTAAAGTACACTTTCTGAACTGATTGATTATATCAGCATACGAGAAATTCTATGAGCGAGAGCTAAAGGTCCCATTAATTTTGCCAGGAAAGGTGTTTTCACACACTTTTCAGAGTTTTTTTACATGACACAATTGACAGGAGATCGAAGACTTAACTTCCACCCCACCCGCCCCCCGAAGGAAATTGTGCTACGACGGATTTTTATCGCTCGTGAAAAATCAGTCAACCTCGGCCGAGTTTGAACCTACAAACATCGGGTGGAATAGAGTTAATTTATAACATTAGCTCATTTTAAACAACCTTTTAAGTATATTTGTGTAGATATGAGACTTGTTTTGATGAAAAAGAGCTATATATTTAGCCTTCCTCCAAATACAATACATTTTTATAAGCTCACAAAATACAATTTAAGATATTTTATATTTTATTATACCTGCGAGCTTTCCTCTTTAACTTTGATATAAGTTTTGTAGTTTTACTCCCCCTTGCCCTTTTTTAAATTGACATGACAAAGGTTTTTTTTTTTTTGTGAAGCTGGTTTTTGGGGTTACAAACTGTGAAATACGAATAATATTAACGTCAAATAAAATATTAAATAAAACTCTTCCAAAAGACCAGGTTAAATAAGAATGTAACTTTCCTAGTCGATAAAAGCGTAGACATTTTTGGATATGTGTATTGGTATACATATGGTGAATTTAATCAGAATTAAGTTCATTCAATCCGACCATTTTAGAATTAACCTGCTGTTTGGCTTATAAATTAAATTAAGCAACCTAGCTCTAGTCTACAAATTGTTCGACAGACATTCGTAAAATCGAATAACTCAATAATAATAATAATAATATATAATAATAATAATAAAAAAATAATAATAATAATAATAATAATAATAATAATATAAATTTTCGCGTCTGGGTTACGTAATTCGTAGCCTAGTTTATGGAAAGATTACCAGTACTAATGTACCTTTGTCCAGGGGACGCCCGAACGTACTAATCGTACATCCTTTCTATGTCTCTATGAGAAGAGGTGATGGTGATAGTGATTATGAGGGTGTGAAACCAGCGGAAACACTCAAACTAACTTCCAAGCCTAATTAATCAAACCCTGTTTACCGTTGGGATGGTTACCTTTTCGTGAAAAATTACCTAAGGTACTACCCGGGAATCGAATCCGGGATCCCTAGGCTCATAGCCAGGTGCACTGACCATTAAGCCTGTTACTGTACTAGTTTATACCAATATAAGACAGAACATAATATAATATATTTTCTGAAAAAATAAATGTTGTTAGTGTAATACAATTGAATATACATTATTTTATCTTTTCGAGATAGTGTTCGAGTTGTTTCCCTCTCACGTGATAGTGAATTTGGAATCAAAGGCTTCCCTCTTGGAGTTCAAAAGCGCTTTAGCTTTACTGTGACCGACCATGCGTGATGGGTAACGTTATCTGGCGGTTCTATATCAGAATTGTAGGTGAAAGATGACTCCCCTACTTGGAAAAAGTACATAATCTAAAGGCTTAATGTCACTTGAGAACTTATCAAATGTACAAATGTACAAATTTATAAAATTCTCGATGGTGCAAAACCTAATATTGGGCCTATTAACGAAAGCACCGGTAGAGCTAGCTATGGATTGAATCTGTTATGAAGAACCTCCTGGAAGGACTCTCAAACCTATCCTGTTTGAGAATCAAATAGCCGAAGCTATTATTATTATTATTATTAGCACTGCGTCTTACTACCTATTCGGGTTATACGCACTTACGTTAATGTGTAATGGTAGGGTGATTGTGAGATGAAATGGAGACCATACAGTTTAACGTGGAATCCGAACCACGGTGGAGGCCTGGTATTCCTCACATTCACAAGCTGTGATTAATACACGTCTTGTCAGAGATGAGGGAAGGGTTTGGCAATCAGATAAATCTGTACCGGGATTGACCCTCAGCACAGAAGTCTGACACCTTACCCCTAGACCACCAGGTCACCTCCGAAGCTATTATTTATGCTTTTCAGTGAGGAATTCTCCATGCTGTCCTGTTTGGTTAAGTTTTTCACGCGCTGCATCTCACTACTAGCTAGTGTGCTATGGATGAGGAATGTAGAGCTTATTAGAAGCTTATTAGAAGCTAAACCTAAAAATGAACGAGAAAGACAAAAAAAATCACCTATGTAAGAAACGATTAGTTGTTGTAATAATAGATAAGATTTTTTTAAAAACCATGTAGGGAAAATCTAACTTTATATTTTTATCAATAATCGCAATCTTTAAAAATAACTTTACTTACCCGCTAGACAGTTTCTCCAAGACACCATTTTTGTTAATTTTTACTCCATGTTTTGTGATCTTAAGTCAAAATTGGTAATATTTACTCTGACATATTTTATTGCAGAAAAAATTGTTACAACCCCCTCTTTTTTACATTATCGGGGTGGGTAACGGTAACAGCACATTTAGTTTATTAATGATCAAAGTTTCAATAAGTAATATACAAATATTCGTTGTAATACCCTAAACAGTTTTCATAATATTTCACACAACAGTCATTTTTAGCTCTATCTTTAGGGGTGTATACCACCCTTAATATTTAAGATCGACCCTAGGTTGCTGATGTGAATTATTCTATTTTCACCCAAAGAATAGCCTGCCAAAATTTGATGCAATCTTTTAGATACACGTTGTATGTATATATATATATATATATGTGTGAAAACTATGTGAAAATAATTGAATTCATATTTTCAATAAAATTTTGTTGTTAATTGTAACCATGGGAATCTCTTAGAAATTCAGTTTTAGGATAAATTGCTCGTATTTACTACATGTAATTACTCGAAATAGGCAAAAGTAGTAGCAAAATTGCGATCTAGTTTTTGGACAAGCTAGAGTGAATACAATTTAATTTCAATCACAATCATATTATAATATTTTTTTCTCGTTGTGGATAAGAAAATCGTGTTGAAACTATTGGAAAAATATATAACGGTGAAAGTTTCATATATATCTGACCTCTCCCATAAACACTTGCTAATATCGTTATTAATTTATAATCCTAAAATATATTAATAATAGAGATGTCACGATACCTGTTTTTCTCGATTCCGATTATTAAGCTCAACTTCGATTTTTCGATTCTCGATTTCAATTCTTGAAAATTTCTTATTTCATTATTTTTCCAACCTCATATATAAACATATTTATTCAACTTCATAGCATAGAAAAAAACAACAACTAAAAACACAATTCTTTTCACTTAATAGAGTCGTTAATTGAACCAAAATATATAGCAACTAACCGCAAATAAACTAGTAATCGATTACTATTCATTCTAAATTTTTCTATTTTGCTTATTTGTCAGTACTTTTATTGAAAGCTAGGAATCGGAAGGAGCGTGGAAAACCACTTAGGGAAAACCACCCATAGTAGACCTGACTGGGGTTCGAGTCTAGATCTCCCCATCATCAGCAGGCCAATCTAGCACTAGAGTGACGCCTTAGACCATTCGGCCACCGAAGCGGGCTTTTAACTAATTTTACTCTGTGTTATATCACTATATATACTGTACATAGCTGACCATCTTAACTTCCAGTTATGATAAAGATGAGTCAGCCACATATTCTTGGTGAAAAGACTGTAGTAAAATAAGAGGTGAATGTAGTCAAAACTAAACAATAGTACAGCGAATGGCGAAAATTTTCATAAAATCAGCAATGCAATCGTCTTACAAGTTTACATTTTATAAAAGGAGTTTTTATTGAACTAAAATATATGAAGAGCTACTAAACTAACTTTTACACAACTCGCATTTAATTTGTTTACATAATTTAACCTTCTTCACTAAACAGGCCATTTTAACCCTTGATCTAATATTTAAAAAGAATCTCGTAGTTTTAATCCCTCCATATCCCCCTTAACTTCACAATCCTGCATACGCCACTGACCACAATATCCAGCTAATTCCATGGCGTCGTACAATGTTGTGAGCTTGAAGGAAGTAACGAGGCAAATAGGAAGGTTATACAAGGATGTTTAGTTCCAGAATTA